>CM042389.1:1320129-1395129 GCA_023634145.1 Thymallus thymallus
ATGTCTGAGTAAGATCAGTTGTGCCTTTTAGAGCAGAATGAAAAAATGTACTTGGACAAGGGACAACCTGATCCTAGAACAGCACTTACGCTGATGATTAAAATATAAGGCACCTGGTCTTTCGTCTGTGACCATTATAGTCTGTAAAATGTGACTGGGACATCCAGTAAACAGAACTGATGGTCTCCTTACATTCCACAGCCAGCTCAGGATTAGACATCTATAGCCATGACATCAGACTGGGGTTCAACCATTAACAATGGAAAGAGGAAAAAAAGGGTTTTATCTCAGATCAATGATGAGGCAGAACGACATTGTTACCACAGTGTACGACATGATACATACTTTGATGGACATCAATTATTTGGTGAATGAAACGGAGAACGGAGCCATTCAACTAGGAAACGTTCAACATAATATGTCCCCAAAATAATTACAGCATATTTAGTCAATTAATTTAAAGTAAATATTGTCAGGCTTTTCAATAAAAGAAAATTGCAGTGGCAATAAAAATAAAGTCTATGCATTAAGACATAAAACCACAAGCAAACCTCAGCCTTGGAAATTAGGTTCCTAAAACAGATCTTTAATCTGACTAAAACACAAACAATGATATGATACATCCCAGCTTGAAACACTTCTTATTGTGGCAATGCGACGGGAATTAAAGAAAACATGTTACTTTATATCAAAATGAAATGTTTCCGGGCAACCTCTCGCAGCTAGCAGAGGGAAAATCATACCATTTATTCCAATCAGTTAGTATCTAAGATAACGTTTTAAACCTGGACCGCTAACTGCAATCATTCTCTATGGGACTGGGACAACTTCAAAGTTAAGATTCTTTACCAGAGTATTTAAGAAGTCAATCGCTGAAACAACTTAAATTCCCAAACACTTGATTTGGTAAGTGAAATAGCATCCAGATTTAGGCCCACCCACAAGACAACTTCAGAAGAAAGTGATGGAGCTCCATCCTTCAAATAAGCCTAAAGAAAAGATTGGCTCAGGAAAATACTGCTCTTAAAATACTACTTCATAAATTAAATGGTAGAAGAACAAAAAGTAATAACTGGAGGGTAAATACAATTTCAAATCAGAAAAAATAAGCTGAAAATCACATAGGAAACCTGAGG
Organism: Thymallus thymallus; assembly: GCA_023634145.1. Lineage (NCBI taxonomy): Eukaryota > Metazoa > Chordata > Actinopteri > Salmoniformes > Salmonidae > Thymallus > Thymallus thymallus. Next base: position 1,321,266 of record CM042389.1, read on the forward strand.
AACATGTTGCCTGGCTACCCAGATTCCTTGCTCTTGCCAAACGCTACGCAATGCCCACGGACATTAGTCTCTTCCTACAATTAGTCTGGATTTAAGTACCTTCCAGACAATTCACAGAGGCAGAACACACATGGATAAAGCAGAGGCTTGAAAATTCATCATTGGCTTTGATACTCTGATTGGTTAGAGATCGAATAGACTGTCAACGGTCTCTATTGTGTGTATATCACGTCTGGCTCTAGACTGTCAACGGTCTCTATTGTGTGTATATCACGTCTGGATCCAGACTGTCAACGGTCTCTATTGTGTGTATATCACGTCTGGCTCTAGACTGTCAACGGTCTCTATTGTGTGTATATCACGTCTGGCTCTAGACTGTCAACGGTCTCTATTGTGTGTATATCACGTCTGGATCCAGACTGTCAAAGGTCTCTATTGTGTGTTCACGTCTGGATCTAGACTGTCAACGGTCTCTATTGTGTATATCACGTCTGGATCTAGACTGTCAACGGTCTCTATTGTGTGTTCACGTCTGGATCTAGACTGTCAACCGTCTCTATTGTGTGTTCACGTCTGGATCTAGACTGTCAACCGTCTCTATTGTGTGTTCACGTCTGGATCTAGACTGTCAACGGTCTCTATTGTGTGTTCACGTCTGGATCTAGACTGTCAACCGTCTCTATTGTGTGTTCACGTCTGGATCTAGACTGTCAACGGTCTCTATTGTGTGTATATCACGTCTGGCTCTAGACTGTCAACGGTCTCTATTGTGTGTATATCACGTCTGGATCCAGACTGTCAACAGTCTCTATTGTGTGTATATCACGTCTGGCTCTAGACTGTCAACGGTCTCTATTGTGTGTATATCACGTCTGGCTCCAGACTGTCAACGGTCTCTATTGTGTGTATATCACGTCTGGCTCTAGACTGTCAAAGGTCTCTATTGTGTGTTCACGTCTGGATCTAGACTGTCAACGGTCTCTATTGTGTGTTCACGTCTGGATCTAGACTGTCAACGGTCTCTATTGTGTGTTCACGTCTGGATCTAGACTGTCAACGGTCTCTATTGTGTATATCACGTCTGGATCTAGACTGTCAACGGTCTCTATTGTGTGTTCACGTCTGGATCTAGACTGTCAACCGTCTCTATTGTGTGTTCACGTCTGGATCTAGACTGTCAACTGTCTCTATTGTGTGTTCACGTCTGGATCTAGACTGTCAACGGTCTCTATTGTGTGTTCACGTCTGGATCTAGACTGTCAACCGTCTCTATTGTGTGTTCACGTCTGGATCTAGACTGTCAACGGTCTCTATTGTGTGTTCACGTCTGGATCTAGACTGTCAACCGTCTCTATTGTGTGTTCACGTCTGGATCTAGACTGTCAACCGTCTCTATTGTGTGTTCACGTCTGGATCTAGACTGTCAACCGTCTCTATTGTGTGTTCACGTCTGGATCTAGACTGTCAATGGTCTCTGTGTGTTCACGTCTGGATCTAGACTGTCAACGGTCTCTGTGTGTTCACGTCTGGATCTAGACTGTCAACGGTCTCTATTGTGTATATCACGTCTGGATCTAGACTGTCAACGGTCTCTATTGTGTATATCACATCTGGATCTAGACTGTCAACGGTCTCTATTGTGTATATCACGTCTGGATCTAGACTGTCAAAGGTCTCTATTGTGTGTTCACGTCTGGATCTAGACTGTCAACGGTCTCTATTGTGTATATCACGTCTGGATCTAGACTGTCAACGGTCTCTATTGTGTATATCACGTCTGGATCTAGACTGTCAAAGGTCTCTATTGTGTGTTCACGTCTGGATCTAGACTGTCAACGGTCTCTATTGTGTGTTCACGTCTGGATCTAGACTGTCAACGGTCTCTATTGTGTGTTCACGTCTGGATCTAGACTGTCAACGCTAGTCAAGAAAATACTGTTCTATCGATCTCATCTCCTCTAATATCACAGGATACGACTGGTGATGGTATCAGATCTCACCTGTTTGGCTTTAGACTTGGTGATGGTATCAGATCTCACCTGTTTGGCTTTAGACTTGGTGATGGTATCAGATCTCACCTGTTTGGCTTTAGACTTGGTGATGGTATCAGATCTCACCTGTTTGGCTTTAGACTTGGTGATGGTATCTGACAGGGGTTTCTTCTTCTCCTTCACAGCAGTCTTGGAGAACAGCTCTACAAACTCCTCAAAGTTCACGTCAGGCTCCTCTATCTTGTCCCAGACCAGCGACGTGCTCGCCTCTCTAGGATGAGGGAGGAGTTACACAGTGAGGTTGGGACCGTCGGAACTACATATGAGTAACAGTTTTACACCTTGAGTGAGAAATATAATATAACTTTTTTGTCCATATCTCATTTGGTATTGTGACATCAAATCGGTCAATTTCGGTCAAAACAATTGTAAAACAAAGTATCTATTGTACTATGAACTGATGTCACTACTGAGGGGTAATCGTGTTCTTCTGCACTAGCTTGTCTTCCCAGACTGTCACATTGTCAGTTTAACCAGCTTGGCATTTCATGTTCCATGGTTAAAATTCAAAACCAGTTTGTATCAAATACCTCCAAAGCTCTTCTCCAGCTAGCCCGTCCCCGCAGGAGGTCTTTTGCCTTTTGGTAGGCTGTCATTGTAAATACGAATGTGTTCTTAACTGACTTGCCAAGTTAAATAAAGGTTCAATAAAAATAAATACTTTGTTGAAACATGCATAGATGCTTCAAAAATATGTACAAACAGAGAAGGGCCCTCCATGCTCCGTTTTACATACTTTGATTTGGACTCATACTCCGACCATCCTGTGCTCCATATTGCGTGCTCGGAGCTTGGTAGTATGCATTTTGTCCACACTACCATAAATGCTGAGCTGAACCCTCTTTAGTTGGGGACCGTCTTAAACAATACAGCAAGACAAAGCATCTCAGAATAAGACTGCTGATCTAGGATCAGTCTTCCATCTTAAATGTTAATGAAGAAGTGGGACCTGCTCCTAGATCAGCAGTACTACTCTTTGTGAATACAGGCCCAGATGCTTATGTAACTAGCATAGCTGTCATATAGATTTTTAGCATAGAGCTTTTGTGACAACTGCTGAAGTAAAAAGGGCTTGTTTAAATACAAATGTGATTACTTTTTGTGTTGAGCTGAGTTGAGCTGTATCCTGGTCCAGTAGAGAGGTTTCATGGGTCTGGGAGGCTCCACCACTCCTTTTCGGGGAGGTTTCTCCTGGGACATGCTTAGAGCATACAGTCCCATTGGCAGGGGAGGGACCAGGGAGCCCAGGCCACCGGGTGGAGGAGGACCACAGCCAGGAGGAGGAGGTCCTCCCTTCCCAGGTAATGGTGGAGGTGGTGGGGGAGGGCACATCCCCATCGTCCCAGGTAATGGTGGAGGTGGTGGGGGAGGGCACATCCCCATCGTCCCAGGTAATGGTGGAGGTGGTGGGGGAGGGCACATCCCCATCGTCCCAGGTAATGGTGGAGGTGGTGGGGGAGGGCACATCCCCATCGTCCCAGGTAATGGTGGAGGTGGTGGTGGGGGAGGGCACATCCCCATCGTCCCAGGTAATGGTGGAGGTGGTGGGGGAGGGCACATCCCCATCGTCCCAGGTAATGGTGGAGGTGGTGGGGGAGGGCACATCCCCATCGTCCCAGGTAATGGTGGAGGTGGTGGGGGAGGGCACATCCCATGCCAGGGAGAGGTAGGGGGTGGGGGGGGTTTAATACCTCTCTGTTGCTGCTGTTGGCACGTACAGATGAATGGTGGTCCGGCCTTGGGGGAGAAGGGTATGGGTAAGGACAGGGCCAGTTCTGAGGGGAGATTAGGGACACAGGAGGTAGACATAGAAGGCTCTCCTCCATCCTCGTTCACAAAGAAGGGTGGCATCTGGTCCCTTAAAGGCACTTTAAACTTAAAGCCTTCCTCCATAGGCGACGTCTGGACAGACTTGGCCTCCAGACAACTCAGAAGACTTTCAGTCTGTAGGTCAACATGACAGACCTGCTTCACCATCCTCTCCTCAGTCTGTAGGTCAACATGACAGACCTGCTTCACCATCCTCTCCTCAGTCTGTAGGTCAACATGACAGACCTGCTTCACCATCCTCTCCTCAGTCTGTAGGTCAACATGACAGACCTCCCTGTACAGACCCACCTGCCCACCACTCTCCTGCTCCTTAGTGGTAATAATATCTCTGTCCAGCAGGGGGTGCTGTTCCTCCAGCTCAGCTATCTTAGTACGCAGGTCCTCAATGGTCTGTTCTAACTGCTGGATCACGTTAACGTGCTCCTCTTTCAGCTTCACTGTTTTCAGCACTGGCTCCTCCTAGAGAGAGACAGACACAGAGCGAGAGACAGACACAGAGCGAGAGACAGACACACACAGAGCGAGAGACAGACACACACAGAGCGAGAGACAGACACACACAGAGCGAGAGACAGACACACACAGAGCGAGAGACAGACACACACAGAGCGAGAGACAGACACACACAGAGCGAGAGACAGACACACACAGAGCGAGAGACAGACACACACAGAGCGAGAGACAGACACACACAGAGCGAGAGACAGACACACACAGAGCGAGAGACAGACACACACAGAGCGCGAGACAGAGCGCGAGACAGAGCGCGAGACAGAGCGCGAGACAGAGCGCGAGACAGAGCGCGAGACAGAGCGCGAGACAGAGCGCGAGACAGAGCGCGAGACAGAGCGCGAGACAGAGCGCGAGACAGAGCGCGAGACAGAGCGCGAGACAGAGCGCGAGACAGAGCGCGAGACAGAGCGCGAGACAGAGCGCGAGACAGAGCGCGAGACAGAGCGCGAGACAGAGCGCGAGACAGAGCGCGAGACAGAGCGCGAGACAGAGCGCGAGACAGAGCGCGAGACAGAGCGCGAGACAGAGCGCGAGACAGAGCGCGAGACAGAGCGCGAGACAGAGCGCGAGACAGAGCGCGAGACAGAGCGCGAGACAGAGCGCGAGACAGAGCGCGAGACAGAGCGCGAGACAGAGCGCGAGACAGAGCGCGAGACAGAGCGCGAGACAGAGCGCGAGACAGAGCGCGAGACAGAGCGCGAGACAGAGCGCGAGACAGAGCGCGAGACAGAGCGCGAGACAGAGCGCGAGACAGAGCGCGAGACAGAGAGAGACAGAGCGCGAGACAGAGAGAGACAGACACAGAGAGAGACAGACACAGAGAGAGACAGACACAGAGAGAGACAGACACAGAGAGAGACAGACACAGAGAGAGACAGACACAGAGAGATACAGACACACACAGAGCGCGAGACAGAGCGCGAGACAGAGCGCGAGACAGAGCGCGAGACAGAGCGCGAGACAGAGCGCGAGACAGAGCGCGAGACAGAGCGCGAGACAGAGCGCGAGACAGAGCGCGAGACAGAGCGCGAGACAGAGCGCGAGACAGAGCGCGAGACAGAGCGCGAGACAGAGCGCGAGACAGAGCGCGAGACAGAGCGCGAGACAGAGCGCGAGACAGAGCGCGAGACAGAGCGCGAGACAGAGCGCGAGACAGAGCGCGAGACAGAGCGCGAGACAGAGCGCGAGACAGAGCGCGAGACAGAGCGCGAGACAGAGCGCGAGACAGAGCGCGAGACAGAGCGCGAGACAGAGCGCGAGACAGAGCGCGAGACAGAGCGCGAGACAGAGCGCGAGACAGAGCGCGAGACAGAGCGCGAGACAGAGCGCGAGACAGAGCGCGAGACAGAGCGCGAGACAGAGCGAGAGCGAGAGCGAGAGCGAGAGCGAGAGCGAGAGCGAGAGAGACAGACACAGAGAGAGACAGACACAGAGAGAGACAGACACAGAGAGAGACAGACACAGAGAGAGACAGACACAGAGAGAGACAGACACACAGAGCGCGAGACAGACACACACAGAGCGCGAGACAGAGCGCGAGACAGAGCGCGAGACAGAGCGCGAGACAGAGCGCGAGACAGAGCGCGAGACAGAGCGCGAGACAGAGCGCGAGACAGAGCGCGAGACAGAGCGCGAGACAGAGCGCGAGACAGAGCGCGAGACAGAGCGCGAGACAGAGCGCGAGACAGAGCGCGAGACAGAGCGCGAGACAGAGCGCGAGACAGAGCGAGAGCGAGAGCGACAGACACAGAGAGAGACAGACACAGAGAGAGACAGACACAGAGAGAGACAGACACAGAGAGAGACAGACACAGAGAGAGACAGACACAGAGAGAGACAGACACAGAGAGAGACAGACACAGAGAGAGACAGACACAGAGAGAGACAGACACAGAGAGAGACAGACACAGAGAGAGACAGACACAGAGAGAGACAGACACACAGAGCGCGAGACAGAGCGCGAGACAGAGCGCGAGACAGAGCGCGAGACAGAGCGCGAGACAGAGCGCGAGACAGAGCGCGAGACAGAGCGCGAGACAGAGCGCGAGACAGAGCGCGAGACAGAGCGCGAGACAGAGCGCGAGACAGAGCGCGAGACAGAGCGCGAGACAGAGCGCGAGACAGAGCGCGAGACAGAGCGCGAGACAGAGCGCGAGACAGAGCGCGAGACAGAGCGCGAGACAGAGCGCGAGACAGAGCGCGAGACAGAGCGCGAGACAGAGCGCGAGACAGAGCGCGAGACAGAGCGCGAGACAGAGCGCGAGACAGAGCGCGAGACAGAGCGCGAGACAGAGCGCGAGACAGAGCGCGAGACAGAGCGCGAGACAGAGCGCGAGACAGAGCGCGAGACAGAGCGCGAGACAGAGCGCGAGACAGAGCGCGAGACAGAGCGCGAGACAGAGCGCGAGACAGAGCGCGAGACAGAGCGCGAGACAGAGCGCGAGACAGAGCGCGAGACAGAGCGCGAGACAGAGCGCGAGACAGAGCGCGAGACAGAGCGCGAGACAGAGCGCGAGACACAGAGCGAGACACAGAGCGAGACAGAGCGCGACAGAGCGCGAGACAGAGCGCGAGACAGAGCGCGAGACAGAGCGCGAGACAGAGCGCGAGACAGAGCGCGAGACAGAGCGCGAGACAGAGCGCGAGACACAGAGAGCGAGACACAGAGAGCGAGACACAGAGAGCGAGACACAGAGAGCGAGACACAGAGAGCGAGACACAGAGAGCGAGACACAGAGAGCGAGACACAGAGAGCGAGACAGAGAGAGAGCGAGACAGAGAGAGAGCGAGACAGAGAGAGAGCGAGAGACAGACACAGAGAGCGAGAGACAGACACAGAGAGCGAGAGACAGACACAGAGAGCGAGAGACAGACACAGAGAGCGAGAGACAGACACAGAGAGCGAGAGACAGACACAGAGAGCGAGAGACAGACACAGAGAGCGAGAGACAGACACAGAGAGCGAGAGACAGACACAGAGAGCGAGAGACAGACACAGAGAGACAGACACAGAGAGACAGACACAGAGAGACAAGTGTTCATATAAACATTTAAAGCAATATGTTAACTGTTTTATAAAAGCACAATGAGAAGGACACATTTTACTGCTGCTCTTAAATCATTAGTTATTTCAATATGTTACTGAGTGCTGCCCTCCTGTGGTTGAACAGGGGAAGGAGCTGTGGGCTATTCTGGCTAAATGTTGATGACAAACTAGAAACCCTCTGCTATTTTCTCCAAAGAGAAATACTGTATAATGCTATAGCTAGCCTCTCAGGAAGGGTTGGAAGACTCCCTACTGAGTTTTCTGGTCATCTTACTGGTACTTTTCAACCCTACTCTCAGGTACGGTAAGGTGACTGACCTGAAGTTGGTTGGCTGCTTCTCTCTGCTGTCTCTTTAGACCCAGGATGGCTGACTGGTGTTCTGTAGGAACAGAGAGATACTTCTATATAACCACTACCAGAATACAACCACAACCATGCACAGTCAACTAGATCAGACCACATTCTACTGTATAATATGTGATGCATACAAATGATTACTTTAATTCAGAAGAGGCAGCATCATCATGCAATGATTCAATGACTATTGGCATTTCATGTGATCATCAAAATTAAGCAAATATTGTATTTGTCTCAAGCAGAGGTACTGTATGTCTAAAGCCTCATGTCATATAAAAGCAGAGGTACTGTATGTCTAAAGCCTCATGTCATATAAAACCAGAGGTACTGTATGTCTAAAGCCTCATGTCATATAAAACCAGAGGTACTGTAGGTCTAAACCCTCATGTCATATAAAACCAGAGGTACTGTAGGTCTAAACCCTCATGTCATATAAAACCAGAGGTACTGTATGTCTAAAGCCTCATGTCATATAAAACCAGAGGTACTGTATGTCTAAAGCCTCATGTCATATAAAACCAGAGGTACTGTATGTCTAAAGCCTCATGTCATATAAAAGCAGAGGTACTGTATGTCTAAAGCCTCATGTCATATAAAACCAGAGGTACTGTATGTCTAAAGCCTCATGTCATATAAAACCAGAGGTACTGTGTGTCTAAAGCCTCATGTCATATAAAACCAATAGGAGAAATACAGTATTACATTTAGCTGCCTGATTTCTAGGTGTCAGACTCAGGACATTAGAGAGGAAAGACTACAGGATGTTGGGGACATTGGAGAGGAAAGACTACATGATGTTGGGGGACATTAGAGAGGAAAGACTACAGGATGTTGGGTGACAGAGATGAAAGACTACAGGATGTTGGGGGACATTAGAGAGAAAAGACTACAGGATGTTGGGGGACATTAGAGAGAAAAGACTACAGGATGTTGGGGGACATTAGAGAGAAAAGACTACAGGATGTTGGGGGACATTAGAGAGAAAAGACTACAGGATGTTGGGGGACATTAGAGAGAAAAGACTACAGGATGTTGGGGGACATTAGAGAGAAAAGACTACAGGATGTTGGGGGACATTAGAGAGAAAAGACTACAGGATGTTGGGGGACATTAGAGAGAAAAGACTACAGGATGTTGGGGACATTAGAGAGAAAAGACTACAGGATGTTGGGGGACATTAGAGAGAAAAGACTACAGGATGTTGGGGGACATTAGAGAGAAAAGACTACAGGATGTTGGGGGACATTAGAGAGAAAAGACTACAGGATGTTGGGGGACATTAGAGAGAAAAGACTACAGGATGTTGGGGGACATTAGAGAGAAAAGACTACAGGATGTTGGGGGACATTAGAGAGAAAAGACTACAGGATGTTGGGGGACATTAGAGAGAAAAGACTACAGGATGTTGGGGACATTAGAGAGGAAAGACTACAGGATGTTGGGGGACATTAGAGAGGAAAGACAACAGGATGTTGGGGGACATTAGAGAGAAAAGACTACAGGATGTTGGGGGACATTAGAGAGAAAAGACTACAGGATGTTGGGGGACATTAGAGAGAAAAGACTACAGGATGTTGGGGGACATTAGAGAGGAAAGACTACAGGATGTTGGGGGACATTAGAGAGAAATGACTACAGGATGCTGGGGGACATTAGAGAGGAAAGACTACAGGATGTTGGGGGACATTAGAGATGAAAGACTACAGGATGTTGGGGACATTAGAGAGAAAAGACTACAGGATGTTGGGGGACATTAGAGAGAAAAGACTACAGGATGTTGGGGGACATTAGAGATGAAAGACTACAGGATGTTGGGGGACATTAGAGAGAAAAGACTACAGGATGTTGGGGGACATTAGAGAGAAAAGACTACAGGATGTTGGGGGACAGAGAGAAAAGACTACAGGATGTTGGGGGACATTAGAGAGAAAAGACTACAGGATGTTGGGGGACATTAGAGAGAAAAGACTACAGGATGTTGGGGGACAGAGAGAAAAGACTACAGGATGTTGGGGGACATTAGAGAGAAAAGACTACAGGATGTTGGGGGACATTAGAGAGGAAAGATTACAGGATGTTGGGGGACATTAGAGAGAAAAGACTACAGGATGTTGGGGGACAGTGGAGAGGAAAGACTACAGGATGTTGGGGGACATTAGAGAGGAAAGACTACAGGATGTTGGGGACATTAGAGAGAAAAGACTACAGGATGTTGGGGGACATTAGAGAGAAAAGACTACATGATGTTGGGGGACATTAGAGAGAAAAGACTACAGGATGTTGGGGGACATTAGAGAGAAAAGACTACAGGATGTTGGGGGACATTAGAGAGAAAAGACTACAGGATGTTGGGGGACATTAGAGAGAAAAGACTACAGGATGTTGGGGGACATTAGAGAGAAAAGACTACAGGATGTTGGGGGACAGTGGAGAGGAAAGACTACAGGATGTTGGGGGACAGTGGAGAGGAAAGACTACAGGATGTTGGGGGACATTAGAGATGAAAGACTACAGGATGTTGGGGGACATTAGAGATGAGACTACAGGATGTTGGGGGACATTAGAGAGAAAAGACTACAGGATGTTGGGGACATTAGAGATGAAAGACTACAGGATGTTGGGGACATTAGAGATGAAAGACTACAGGATGTTGGGGGACATTAGAGAGGAAAGACTACAGGATGTTGGGGACATTAGAGATGAAAGACTACAGGATGTTGGGGGACATTAGAGATGAGACTACAGGATGTTGGGGGACATTAGAGAGAAAAGACTACAGGATGTTGGGGGACATTAGAGAGAAAAGACTACAGGATGTTGGGGACATTAGAGATGAAAGACTACAGGATGTTGGGGGACATTAGAGGGCAAAGCAGTGCTCAGAATATCAATCCATCGTTGCCTGCCTAAGCACTGACTCATTGTTGCTATGCAACCTTGCCCCTTTTGATAGCATGTGGGACTACAAACCGACAGCACAGGATTTAACTGGCGAGCAAGGCCACAAAGGAAGTATAATGACCATTTAGAAACACATTCAGAATGTAACCATTACTTACCTTCATCAACCTCTAAAGGAATCATAGCATGAAAGAAGAGACAGATCAAGTTTAGAAACAGGCCTTTCCTTAAATCTACACTGTTGGGGTAAATTAATGTTAGTGATGTGTTTCAAGGCACAGAGATGCAACATCTTCTTAAAACCCCTGGTGTAAAACATGAAGCTCAACTCCACTCTCCTTCTCCCTGGACACAACTCTACTACAAGCTCCACCCTGGCTAAGGAAGCAGGTCTCTACTACAAGCTCCACCCTGGCTAAGGAAGCAGGTCTCTACTACAAGCTCCACCCTGGCTAAGGAAGCAGGTCTCTACTACAAGCTCCACCCTGGCTAAGGAAGCAGGTCTCTACTACAAGCTCCACCCTGGCTAAGGAAGCAGGTCTCTACTACAAGCTCCACCCTGGCTAAGGAAGCAGGTCTCTACGACAAGCTCCACCCTGGCTAAGGAAGCAGGTTAAAACACAGAGAAAGACTGGGAAACCACCAATGAAACTAATGAATGACTTGGAGAGAGAGAGGGATGCTTTAACTAAAGAAGGGTGTTGAGCTCATTACTGGCACAGTCTATCTATCTATCTATCTATCTATATATATAGACAGTGTAGAAAACATTAAGGACACCTGCTCTTCTCATGACAGACTGACCAGGTGAATCCAGGTGAAAGCTATGATCCCTTATTGATGTCACTTGTTAAAGCCACTTCAATCAGTGTAGATGAAGGATGTTTAAGCCTCAATAAAATTGAAACATGGATTGTGTATGTGTGCCATTCAGAGGGTGAATGGGCAAGACAATGTTTAAGTTCATCTCAATATTAGGAAGGTATTTGGTACTCTCAGCTTAGGTCTCTATACAGGGATCTGTAAACATGTCTTAATGAAGGACCAACTGCTTCAGTGTAGCAATCAGGATCATTGAAAGTTTAAGTTACTAAATGGACGCCATCTGCAAACGCAGCGCTAGTAAGAGTTAAAGGTGAAAACAAGTACAACAGTCTCTATAGTTAGTATCTGTATAGATGAGAGTATTCACCTGCCCACCTTGGTAGAACTTACTGTATAATAGTATCTGTATAGATGAGAGTATTCACCTGCCCACCTTGGTAGAACTTACTGTATAATAGTATCTGTATAGATGAGGGTATTCACCTGCCCACCTTGGTAGAACTTACTGTATAATAGTATCTGTATAGATGAGGGTATTCACCTGCCCACCTTGGTAGAACTTACTGTATAATAGTATCTGTATAGATGAGGGTATTCACCTGCCCACCTTGGTAGAACTTACTGTATAATAGTATCTGTATAGATGAGGGTATTCACCTGCCCACCTTGGTAGAACTTACTGTATAATAGTATCTGTATAGATGAGGGTATTCACCTGCCCACCTTGGTAGAACTTACTGTACAATAGTATCTGTATAGATGAGGGTATTCACCTGCCCACCTTGGTAGAACTTACAGTATAATAGTATCTGTGTAGATGAGAGTATTCACCTGCCCACCTTGGTAGAACTTACTGTATAATAGTATCTGTGTAGATGAGGGTATTCACCTGCCCACCTTGGTAGAACTTACTGTATAATAGTATCTGTATAGATGAGAGTATTCACCTGCCCACCTTGGTAGAACCTACTGTATAATAGTATCTGTATAGATGAGGGTATTCACCTGCCCACCTTGGTAGAACTTACTGTATAATAGTATCTGTATAGATGAGGGTATTCACCTGCCCACCTTGGTAGAACTTACTGTATAATAGTATCTGTATAGATGAGGGTATTCACCTGCCCACCTTGGTAGAACTTACTGTATAATAGTATCTGTATAGATGAGGGTATTCACCTGCCCACCTTGGTAGAACTTACTGTATAATAGTATCTGTATAGATGAGAGTATTCACCTGCCCACCTTGGTAGAACCTACTGTATAATAGTATCTGTATAGATGAGGGTATTCACCTGCCCACCTTGGTAGAACTTACTGTATAATAGTATCTGTATAGATGAGGGTATTCACCTGCCCACCTTGGTAGAACTTACTGTATAATAGTATCTGTATAGATGAGGGTATTCACCTGCCCACCTTGGTAGAACTTACTGTATAATAGTATCTGTATAGATGAGGGTATTCACCTGCCCACCTTGGTAGAACTTACTGTATAATAGTATCTGTATAGATGAGGGTATTCACCTGCCCACCTTGGTAGAACTTACTGTATAATAGTATCTGTATAGATGAGGGTATTCACCTGCCCACCTTGGTAGAACTTACTGTATAATAGTATCTGTATAGATGAGAGTATTCACCTGCCCACCTTGGTAGAACTTACTGTATAATAGTATCTGTATAGATGAGAGTATTCACCTGCCCACCTTGGTAGAACTTACTGTATAATAGTATCTGTATAGATGAGGGTATTCACCTGCCCACCTTGGTAGAACTTACAGTATAATAGTATCTGTATAGATGAGGGTATTCACCTGCCCACCTTGGTAGAACTTACAGTATAATAGTATCTGTATAGATGAGGGTATTCACCTGCCCACCTTGGTAGAACTTACTGTATAATAGTATCTGTATAGATGAGGGTATTCACCTGCCCACCTTGGTAGAACCTACTGTATAATAGTATCTGTATAGATGAGGGTATTCACCTGCCCACCTTGGTAGAACCTACTGTATAATAGTATCTGTATAGATGAGGGTATTCACCTGCCCACCTTGGTAGAACCTACTGTATAATAGTATCTGTATAGATGAGGGTATTCACCTGCCCACCTTGGTAGAACCTACAGTATAATAGTATCTGTATAGATGAGGTGAGGGCCCCTACCCTTCTCGGTGTACTGAGGCCTGGTCTGCTACAGTATAATAGTATCTGTATAGATGAGGTGAGGGCCCCTACCCTCCTCTGTGTACTGAGGCCTGGTCTGCTACAGTATCTGTATAGATGTGGTGAGGGCCCCTACCCTCATCTGTGTACTGAGGCCTGGTCTGCTACAGTATAATAGTATCTGTATAGATGTGGTGAGGGCCCCTACCCTCCTCTGTGTACTGAGGCCTGGTCTGCTACAGTATCTGTATAGATGTGGTGAGGGCCCCTACCCTCATCTGTGTACTGAGGCCTGGTCTGCTACAGTATAATAGTATCTGTATAGATGTGGTGAGGGCCCCTACCCTCCTCGGTGTACTTGAGGCCTGGTCTGTCATCTCCCACAGGTCTGGGTGGGGGCCACAGGGTCTTCAGGTGCCCAGGGAGGGGTGCCCGGCCCTCAAAGTGTTCCATGGAGTGGGGGGGTTGGCTGACCGCTGCCCACGTGTACAGCTGGTCTTGCTGGGGGAGAGAGGGAGATGAGAGGAGATAATATGGCATACATGAGGACATAAGAGGAGATGAAGGGAGATGAGGGGACAACAAGACATAAGAGGAGATGAAGGGAGATGAGGGGACAACAAGACATAAGAGGAGATGAAGGGAGATGAGGGGACAACAAGACATAAGAGGAGATGAAATGCTATAAGACTGACATCATTGCAGTTAATTGATCGGAGTGGTGTCGGACTCCTGTTCAACACCAGCTGATAATTACAGACTGGAACGAGCTGCAACAAACACTCAAACTGGACAGTTTTATCTCAATCTCTTCATTCAAAGACTCAATCATGGACACTCTTACTGACAGTTGTGGCTGCTTTGTGTGATGTATTGTCATCTCTACCTTCTTGTCCTTTGTGCTGTTGTCTGTGTCCAATAATGTTTGTACCATGTTTTGTGTTGCTACCATGTTGTTGTCATGTTGTTCTGCTACCATGTTGTTGTCATGTTGCTACCATGTTGTTGTCATGTTGCTACCATGTTGTGTTGCTACCATGCTGTGTTGTCATGTTGTGCTGCTACCATGTTGTTGTCATGTTGTGCTGCTACCATGTTGTTGTCATGTTGTGTTGCTACCATGTTGTTGTCATGTTGTGTTGCTACCATGTTGCTGTCATGTTGTGTTGCTACCATGCTGTGTTGTCATGTTGTGTTGCTACCATGTTGTTGTCATGTTGTGTTGCTACCATGCTGTGTTGTCATGTTGTGCTGCTACCATGTTGTTGTCATGTTGTGTTGCTACCATGTTGTTGTCATGTTGTGTTGCTACCATGTTGTTGTCATGTTGTGTTGCTACCATGTTGTTGTCATGTTGTGTTGCTACCATGTTGTTGTCATGTTGTGTTGCTACCATGCTGTGTTGTCATGTGTTGCTACCATGTTGTTGTCATGTTGTGTTGCTGCCATGCTGTGTTGTTGTCTCAGGTCTCTCTTTATGTAGTGTTGTTTTGTCTCTCTTGTCATGATGTGTGTTTGGTCCTATATTTATATTTGATTTATTTATATTTTTAATCCCAGCCCCCGTCCCCGCAGGAGGTCTTTTATCTTCTGGTAGGCCGTCATTGTAAAAAAGAATTAGTTCTTAACTGACTTGCCTCGTTAAATAAAGGTTAAATAATAATATGTAGCTGACTCCTTTAGACCAGGGCTCCTTGTGAATGGAACACAATAAAGAGGACTGGATGGAAGGGGTTGAAAGAACCATATCAGCTGTATAAACACTTGACATCACACACCATGTTCAACATAGCCAGTCTGACATCATCAACACACACCATTATGTTCAACATAGTCAGTCTGACATCGTCAACACACACCATCATGTTCAACATAGTCTGATATAGTCAACACACACCATCATGTTCAACATACTGTCAGTCTGACATCGTCAACACACACCATCATGTTCAACATAGTCTGATATAGTCAACACACACCATCATGTTCAACATACTGTCAGTCTGACATCGTCAACACACACCATCATGTTCAACATAGTCAGTCTGACATCATCAACACACACCATGATGTTCAACATAGTCAGTTTAACATCATCAACACACACCATCATGTTCAACATAGTCAGTCTGACATCATCAACACACACCATCATGTTCAACATAGTCAGTCTGACATCGTCAACACACACCATGATGTTCAACATAGTCAGTCTGACATCAACACACCATGATGTTCAACATAGTCAGTCTGACATCAACACACACCATGATGTTCAACATAGTCAGTCTGACATCGTCAAAACACACACCATGATGTTCAACATAGTCAGTCTGACATCGTCAACACACACCATGTTCAACATAGTCAGTCTGACATCGTCAACACACACCATCATGTTCAACATAGTCAGTCTGACATCATCAACACACACCATGATGTTCAACATAGTCAGTTTAACATCATCAACACACACCATCATGTTCAACATAGTCAGTCTGACATCGTCAACACACACAATGATGTTCAACATAGTCAGTCTGACATCAACACACCATGATGTTCAACATAGTCAGTCTGACATCAACACACACCATGATGTTCAACATACTCTCAGTCTGACCGTCAACTCACACCATCATGTTCAACATACTGTCAGTCTGATATCGTCAACACACACCATCATGTTCAACATAGTCAGTCTGACATCGTCAACACACACCATCATGTTCAACTTAGTCAGTCTGACATCGTCAAAACACACACCATGATGTTCAACATAGTCAGTCTGACATCGTCAACACACACCATGTTCAACATAGTCAGTCTGACATCGTCAACACACACCATCATGTTCAACATAGTCAGTCTGACATCATCAACACACACCATGATGTTCAACATAGTCAGTTTAACATCATCAACACACACCATCATGTTCAACATAGTCAGTCTGACATCGTCAACACACACCATGATGTTCAACATAGTCAGTCTGACATCAACACACACCATGATGTTCAACATACTCTCAGTCTGACCGTCAACTCACACCATCATGTTCAACATACTGTCAGTCTGATATCGTCAACACACACCATCATGTTCAACATAGTCAGTCTGACATCGTCAACACACACCATGATGTTCAACATAGTCAGTCTGACATCGTCAACACACACCATGTTCAACATAGTCAGTCTGACATCGTCAACACACACCATCATGTTCAACATAGTCAGTCTGACATCATCACACACCATCATGTTCAACATAATCAGTCTGACATCATCAACACACACCATCATGTTCAACATAGTCAGTCTGACATCGCCAACACACACCATCATGTTCAACATACTGTCAGTCTGCCATCGCCAACACACAGCATATGTTGCAAAGAAACCATGTTTATGTCCCAAATGGCACCCTATGGGCCCTGGTCAAAAGTAGTGCACTATATAATGAAGAGGGTGTCATTTGGGACAGAGCCACAGACTGCTCCCATGCTAACCTGCAGGTGCTCAAACAGGTTGCATTTCCTGCGGACGGTCTGTTTGAGTTTGAGCCATGCTAGGTCCAGTCTCCTCTCCCTCTCCCCCTCTCTTCCCTGGCCGTTTATGGTTAGTAGCTCTCTGATTAGCTCAGGCACCTGGGACCGCAGCACACACTCAGAGTCCACCACATCGTCATTAGCTAGAGCCAGGGAGGATGAGGAGCACCACCCCTGGGAGAGCGAACAGGAAGAGCCTAAGCTCCCTTCGGTGTCTGTGCGGGACTCTGACATATTCGCCATGTCCTAGTCAGCTTTAATCTGTCAGTTCCTGGAAAGCAAATTCCATTTTATGGAGCACAGCTTCTGGACTCAGCTATATGCACCACTCCTGTTTGGAACGTGTAGGTATTCCATTAATGTGTTTGCATTTAAGAAAAATAAAAAAATCAACAAACCCCCCAGGGGTTGTAAATCAACAAATCCCCCAGGGGTTGTAAATCAACAAACCCCCCAGGGGTTGTAAATCAACAAACCCCCCAGGGGTTGTAAATGGTTGTGTTTTTTCTCAGGGTTGTAGTCATCCTCTGCTCTGCAGTGCTCTGTTCCTCTTCTGGCAATGCAGTGAGTTACTGCCAGTCTGGCACTTCTTTCTCTTCACCGGGCTGTGATCCTGAAACTCCCTAAGATGGTGCATCCTCTGTTAATCTGCAGCAGTGACCAGAAACATTGGGCGTCGCTTCTCCGCCTCCTCTTCTCATGGTAGCTCAGGCCCTGACCAGTACATCCTCAGAGAGCCTGATATGAGCCTGTTATTGTAGCTTCAGGCTAGTCACAGGGTTTCACAGGCTGATGGGCCAGCTTGCAGTCAGATCAGGTTGCTTTATGACTATGCTTTCTCCTCTATACTGCTGCTCTGTGCTGCACAGGGAGGAGAGGGGAGAGGAGGGGAGGAGAGGGGAGAGGAGGAGGGGAGGGAAGAGGAGGGGAGGGGAGAGGAGGAGAGGGGAGAGGAGGGGAGGAGAGGGGAGAGGAGGGGAGGAGAGGAGGGGAGGAGAGGGGAGAGGAGGGGAGGGGAGAGGAGGAGAGGGGAGAGGAGGGGAGGAGAGGGGAGAGGAGGGGAGGAGGGGAGAGGAGGGGAGGAGGGGAGGGGAGGGGAGGGGAGGGGAGAGGAGGGGAGGGGAGGGGAGAGGAGGGGAGGGGAGAGGAGGAGGGGAGGAGGAAGGAGAGGGGAGGGATGGCAGTAGCAGAGGACGAACACATAGTAACAGGTCAACGCCTGACAGAGCTGCACTGTCCCGTCCTCTCCTGTCTGTAATCAGCTGCAGTTGGCTTTAGTTCCCATGACCAGAATAAGGTATCAGGTTACACATCTGTATACCTCGGGGAGCCTGAGTCAGGCAGGGAGGGAGGGAGCAGAGAAGAGGTGTCATTCTCTGTTATTGCTACAACATGCAGCAGTACACTGGAACAACAGCTAGCCAGGAGGCTGGTCCCTCCGGACACACACTGGAACAACAGCTAGCCAGGAGGCTGGTCCCTCCAGATACACACTGTAACAACAGCTAGCGAGGAGGCTGGTCCCTCCAGACACACACTGTAACAACAGCTAGCCAGGAGGCTGGTCCCTCCAGACACACACTGTAACAACAGCTAGCCAGGAGGCTGGTCCCTCCAGACACACACTGTAACAACAGCTAGCCAGGAGGCTGGTCCCTCCAGACACACACTGTAACAACAGCTAGCCAGGAGGCTGGTCCCTCCAGACACACACTGTAACAACAACTAGCCAGGAGGCTGGTCCCTCCAGACACACACTGTAACAACAACTAGCCAGGAGGCTGGTCCCTCCAGATACACACTGTAACAACAGCTAGCCAGGAGGCTGGTCCCTTCAGACACACACTGTAACAACAGCTAGCCAGGAGGCTGGTCCCTCCAGACACACACTGTAACAACAACTAGCCAGGAGGCTGGTCCCTCCAGACACACACTGTAACAACAACTAACCAGGAGGCTGGTCCCTCCAGACACTGTAACAACAGCTAGCCAGGAGGCTGGTCCCTTCAGACACTGTAACAACAACTAACCAGGAGGCTGGTCCCTCCAGACACTGTAACAACAGCTAGCCAGGAGGCTGGTCCCTCCAGACACTGGAACAACAACTAGCCGGGAGGCTGGTCCCTCCAGACACTGTAACAACAGTTAGCCAGGAGGCTGGTCCCTCCAGACACTGTAACAACAGTTAGCCAGGAGGCTGGTAATAACAGCTAGCCAGGAGGCTGGTCCCTCCAGACACTGTAACAACAGTTAGCCAGGAGGCTGGTCCCTCCAGACACTGTAACAACAGTTAGCCAGGAGGCTGGTAACAACAGTTAGCCAGGAGGCTGGTCCCTCCAGACACTGGAACAACAACTAGCCGGGAGGCTGGTCCCTCCAGACACTGTAACAACAGCTAGCCAGGAGGCTGGTCCCTCCAGACACTGTAACAACAGTTAGCCAGGAGGCTGGTCCCTCCAGACACTGTAACAACAGCTAGCCAGGAGGCTGGTAATAACAGCTAGCCAGGAGGCTGGTCCCTCCAGACACTGTAACAACAGCTAGCCAGGAGGCTGGCCCCTACAGACACTGTAACAACAACTAACCAGGAGGCTGGTCCCTCCAGATACACACTGTAACAACAGCTAGCCAGGAGGCTGGTCCCTTCAGACACACACTGTAACAACAGCTAGCAAGGAGGCTGGTCCCTCCAGATACACACTGTAACAACAGCTAGCCAGGAGGCTGGTCCCTCCAGACACACACTGTAACAACAGCTAGCCAGGAGGCTGGTCCCTCCAGACACACACTGTAACAATAGCTAGCCAGGAGGCTGGTCCCTCCAGACACACACTGTAACAACAGCTAGCCGGGAGGCTGGTCCCTCCAGACACACACTGTAACAACAGCTAGCCAGGAGGCTGGTCCCTCCAGACACACACTGTAACAATAGCTAGCCAGGAGGCTGGTCCCTTCAGACACTGTAACAACAGCTAGCCAGGAGGCTGGTCCCTCCAGACACACACTGTAACAACAGCTAGCCAGGAGGCTGGTCCCTCCAGATACACACTGTAACAACAGCTAGCCAGGAGGCTGGTCCCTCCAGACACACACTGTAACAACAGCTAGCCAGGAGGCTGGTCCCTCCAGACACTGTAACAACAGCTAGCCAGGAGGCTGGTCCCTTCAGACACTGTAACAACAGCTAGCCAGGAGGCTGGTCCCTCCAGACACACACTGGAACAACAGCTAGCCAGGAGGCTGGTCCCTCCAGATACACACTGTAACAACAGCTAGCCAGGAGGCTGGTCCCTCCAGACACACACTGTAACAACAGCTAGCCAGGAGGCTGGTCCCTCCAGACACACACTGTAACAACAGCTAGCCAGGAGGCTGGTCCCTCCAGACACACACTGTAACAACAGCTAGCCAGGAGGCTGGTCCCTCCAGATACACACTGTAACAACAGCTAGCAAGGAGGCTGGTCCCTCCAGACACACATTGTAACAACAGCTAGCCAGGAGGCTGGTCCCTCCAGACACACACTGTAACAACAGCTAGCCAGGAGGCTGGTCCCTCCAGACACACACTGTAACAACAGCTAGCCAGGAGGCTGGTCCCTCCAGATACACACTGTAACAACAGCTAGCAAGGAGGCTGGTCCCTCCAGACACACATTGTAACAACAGCTAGCCAGGAGGCTGGTCCCTCCAGACACACACTGTAACAACAGCTAGCCAGGAGGCTGGTCCCTTCAGACACACACTGTAACAACAGTTAGCCAGGAGGCTGGTCCCTCCAGACACTGGAACAACAACTAGCCGGGAGGCTGGTCCCTCCAGACACTGTAACAACAGCTAGCCAGGAGGCTGGTCCCTCCAGACACTGTAACAACAGTTAGCCAGGAGGCTGGTCCCTCCAGACACTGTAACAACAGCTAGCCAGGAGGCTGGTAATAACAGCTAGCCAGGAGGCTGGTCCCTCCAGACACTGTAACAACAGCTAGCCAGGAGGCTGGCCCCTACAGACACTGTAACAACAACTAACCAGGAGGCTGGTCCCTCCAGATACACACTGTAACAACAGCTAGCCAGGAGGCTGGTCCCTTCAGACACACACTGTAACAACAGCTAGCAAGGAGGCTGGTCCCTCCAGATACACACTGTAACAACAGCTAGCCAGGAGGCTGGTCCCTCCAGACACACACTGTAACAACAGCTAGCCAGGAGGCTGGTCCCTCCAGACACACACTGTAACAATAGCTAGCCAGGAGGCTGGTCCCTCCAGACACACACTGTAACAACAGCTAGCCAGGAGGCTGGTCCCTCCAGACACACACTGTAACAACAGCTAGCCAGGAGGCTGGTCCCTCCAGACACACACTGTAACAATAGCTAGCCAGGAGGCTGGTCCCTTCAGACACTGTAACAACAGCTAGCCAGGAGGCTGGTCCCTCCAGACACACACTGTAACAACAGCTAGCCAGGAGGCTGGTCCCTCCAGATACACACTGTAACAACAGCTAGCCAGGAGGCTGGTCCCTCCAGACACTGTAACAACAGCTAGCCAGGAGGCTGGTCCCTTCAGACACTGTAACAACAGCTAGCCAGGAGGCTGGTCCCTCCAGACACACACTGGAACAACAGCTAGCCAGGAGGCTGGTCCCTCCAGATACACACTGTAACAACAGCTAGCCAGGAGGCTGGTCCCTCCAGATACACACTGTAACAACAGCTAGCCAGGAGGCTGGTCCCTCCAGACACACACTGTAACAACAGCTAGCCAGGAGGCTGGTCCCTCCAGACACACACTGTAACAACAGCTAGCCAGGAGGCTGGTCCCTCCAGACACACACTGTAACAACAGCTAGCCAGGAGGCTGGTCCCTCCAGATACACACTGTAACAACAGCTAGCAAGGAGGCTGGTCCCTCCAGACACACATTGTAACAACAGCTAGCCAGGAGGCTGGTCCCTTCAGACACTGTAACAACAGCTAGCAAGGAGGCTGGTCCCTCCAGACACACACTGTAACAACAGCTAGCCAGGAGGCTGGTCCCTCCAGACACACACTGTAACAACAGCTAGCCAGGAGGCTGGTCCCTCCAGACACACACTGTAACAACAGCTAGCCAGGAGGCTGGTCCCTTCAGACACTGTAACAACAGCTAGCAAGGAGGCTGGTCCCTAAAGACACTAACAACAGCTAGCCAGGAGGCTGGTCCCTCCAGATACAAGTTCCTCCTCACCCTATCCATCACTCAGGTGGTTTGTGACCTTCTCCACTCTGAAATTCGTGAAGAACCCTCACTTAAGAGAACCTTGAAGCGTTCCTTTTGATGGCAACAGAGAAGGAGATTCTTATGGGACTTGACAAAGATGACATCATTGACAAGATGGCAGAGAGCAGTGAGTTACTGCGCCACCTACTGGTTTACTAGTGGTAATTACTTCCTGGTTACTCTGAAGTAGCGATGCTATGACTCTTCCTTAACAGGCTGACAAGGGTGATAGAAACGTTGCTGTGAGTTAAAGCTTTTGTACAGAGGCATGTTTATTGGACTTTCATATTATACTTTCAGTTATGTAGCCAATGTTACATTTCATTGACTCAGTGTGTAGATGTGTTTATTTTAGTGCTGTTTGCTTTATGGACACCAGTGAGTGAACATTTTAATCTATATATTCTTATAGAGGAGGGCTTTTTCCACTTTTGTATTATACTTACTTACATTGTTGTAGCTTATGTTCTAGTTCAGTGAATATGTGTTAGGGTTTGCATAGTGACTGGCACAGATATCCATTTGGCCCTGCATCGTCCGGGTTAGGGGAGGGTTTGGCGGGGTTGTGTTTCGGAGGACGCACGGCTCTCGACCTTCGCCTCTCAGCGCTGGGACAAGACTAACTACCAATTGGATATGATGAAAAGGGGGTAAAAAAAGAAAAATAAAACTTTGTGGATGGGTATAATTTGTATGTTTTAAATGTCTAAATCGGGTAATTTTGTATACATTTATTTAAATTTGCATCGGGGGGGATTCTGGTAAAAAGTCGGCTGAATTGCGGTAGACAGAAACGGCCCGATGTACTGGTGCCGATTCTGGACAGTCAATCAGTTCGTTCAGCATTTTCTGGGCCGATTCCTCATTGCTAGCTGGGTTATGGCATAGTGACTGGCACAGATATCCAGATAGCATGGTGACTGGCACAGATATCCAGATGGCATAGTGACTGGCACAGATATCCAGATAGCATGGTGACTGGCACAGATATCCAGATGGCATGGTGACTGGCACAGATATCCAGATGGCATAGTGACTGGCACAGATATCCAGATGGCATAGTGACTGGCACAGATATCCAGATGGCATGGTGACTGGCACAGATATCCAGATGGCATGGTGACTGGCACAGATATCCAGATGGCATGGTGACTGGCACAGATATCCAGATAGCATAGTGACTGGCACAGATATCCAGATGGCATAGTGACTGGCACAGATATCCAGATGGCATGGTGACTGGCACAGATATCCAGATGGCATAGTGACTGGCACAGATATCCAGATGGCATAGTGACTGGCACAGATATCCAGATGGCATAGTGACTGGCACAGATATCCAGATGGCATAGTGACTGGCACAGATATCCAGATAGCATAGTGACTGGCACAGATATCCAGATGGCATGGTGACTGGCACAGATATCCAGATAGCATAGTGACTGGCACAGATATCCAGATAGCATAGTGACTGGCACAGATATCCAGATAGCATAGTGTAAACCAGGGGTGAAAGTAGATTTACATTTTCTTACCGGCACAGAACACCCAAGTGC
This sequence comes from Thymallus thymallus, assembly GCA_023634145.1. NCBI lineage: Eukaryota > Metazoa > Chordata > Actinopteri > Salmoniformes > Salmonidae > Thymallus > Thymallus thymallus. The sequence goes on from CM042389.1 coordinate 1,345,328, forward strand.
GTGCTCACATTTTTTTTTTATTACTACAGAAATTACAGGATAGCCTCCTCTGCTGACTGACAAACAGATGAATAAAAACTGTTGTCTGATTGATATAAAAGGCCTATGAAAATGAGAGACAAATACAATATGACGTCCATCTAACCTGGAGGACATCTAACCTGGAGGACATCTAACCTGGAGGAGGACATGATTGTCTAAAAACAAACACTAGTTGCACTGTTCTTAACTGACTTGCCTAGTTAAATAAAGGTTACATTTAAAAAATGATAAAGACTGAACATGCACACTGATCGGGGATATGGCCAATGTTCTCAGCTGGTGCCAATAATTGTGCGAACAGTAGCCAATTAATTTTTATTAGACATATTCAAGTCTTTTCATCATAGTCTCTTTACAGCAATAGCCATTTGTTTTCCAAACTGTTATTCTGCGATTGTATTTTTAAATATTGCCAAATGCCTGGTTGGGTCTCTGCTTTTCACTGAGTCACAACTCAACAATCATTCATCTATTTGGTATTTGAAGAGCAACTTCAGACTGTAGGCTATGAGATTTAAAACAATCCACAGCTAATGATCTTCTGTGGCCAAATCATGCTTTCTGTGCTTAGTAACCTATTTTGAATGATGGTAATTATTTGTGTATAGCCAGGAGTATGCTAATTGGGCTAGGCGGATATCATTTTGGCCTTTTAATTCAATTTACTTTAGGGAAAGCTTATCTTCCGCTGCCTTTTAACGTGGCAGAAACAACCAGTCATGATGTTTTCATCTGATCGTCAAACGATCACTTACCAAAAGAGACATCTGTTACAAAACACCTACTACGTGTTGTAATGACATTCTGCTGCTGTCAGCAGGCCTACACTTGTAGCCTGAATTGATGCATCCGCTGTTGTCCGTGCGCGCCTTGGTGTCTGTCACTCATCTCCGCCTTGACAAAATGTAAGTGTTCTCCTCAAACCACAACACGGAGTGTATTCTACCCGGTTTCCACTCAATTAGCTAATTTGTAATGCTTCTGACATGCAGGAATGCTAATTAAATAATGTTTTAATAGCCTATAGATTTTTGGCCATGTATTAATTGTGATAGGCTCACGTTGTACCGGTACAGCATACCCCCACTATTTATTTTGCCGGGACGCCGTACCGGACCTCCTTACTTTCACCCCTGAGCAGACTGAAGCACATATCCAGCATGATGATGGTGATGCTGTGATGAGTGACTCAGGAAACAAAAGGCTGCTGGGAAATATAGTCGAACCACGACACGACACACTGGGTAGATGGTGTTTGGGTGTGACAGAGCTCTTTGAAGACACCATTGTCACAGCCAAAAGACATGCCAACCAACCACCTCCTACAACACAGATAACATGATCCCTCCAGATGTGAATGTCCTAATTCTAGGAGACACTGAACCAGGGGAATATTGCATATCAACACATTGGGCCTGCAACAGATTCAAAATGGAGGACTGACATGTATCATATTAGTGATGGTAGGAACCGCAGCTTTGTATAGACTTACCTCATAACAAACTTGAATAAAAACATAGACAAAGAGTTAAAGGTATACACTACAGTACTCTAACCTGACCTCAGATCAGAGTTTAATTTGCTACATGGAACAGAGAACAATAGAGTTGATGTAACTGTGGGCCCTGACCTCAGATCAGAGTTTAATTTGCTACATGGAACAGAGAACAATAGAGTTGATGTAACTGTGGGCCCTGACCTCAGATCAGAGTTTAATTTGCTACATGGAACAGAGAACAATAGAGTTGATGTAACTGTGGGCCCTGACCTCAGATCAGAGTTTAATTTGCTACATGGAACAGAGAACAATAGAGTTGATGTAACTGTGGGCCCTGACCTCAGATCAGAGTTTAATTTGCTACATGACCCTGTTCCTGGAGAGCTACAGTCCTGTACCAACCCTAATCTATCACGCCTGATTCTATTAAATACCTGGTTGATAAGCAGAACCAGGTTAGTTACAACTGGGGTTAGAGTTAAACACTACAGGAGGATGTATCTCCAGGAACAGGGTTGGAGTTAAAACCTACAGGAGGATGTATCTCCAGGAACAGGGTTGGAGTTAAAACCTACAGGAGGATGTATCTCCAGGAACAGGGTTGGAGTTAAAACCTACAGGAGGGTGTATCTCCAGGAACAGGGTTGGAGTTAAAACCTACAGGAGGGTGTATCTCCAGGAACAGGGTTAGAGTTAAAACCTACAGGAGGGTGTATCTCCAGGAACAGGGTTGGAGTTAAAACCTACAGGAGGATGTATCTCCAGGAACAGGGTTGGAGTTAAAACCTACAGGAGGGTGTATCTCCAGGAACAGGGTTGGAGTTAAAACCTACAGGAGGGTGTATCTCCAGGAACAGGGTTAGAGTTAAAACCTACAGGAGGGTGTATCTCCAGGAACAGGGTTGGAGTTAAAACCTACAGGAGGCTATATCTCCAGGAACAGGGTTAGAGTTAAAACCTACAGGAGGGTGTATCTCCAGGAACAGGGTTGGAGTTAAAACCTACAGGAGGCTGTATCTCCAGGAACAGGGTTAGAGTTAAAACCTACAGGAGTCTTTATCTCCAGGAACAGGGTTAGAGTTAAAACCTACAGGAGGCCTGATCTCCAGGAACAGGGTTAGAGTTAAAACCTACAGGAGGGTGTATCTCCAGGAACAGGGTTGGAGTTAAAACCTACAGGAGGCTGTATCTCCAGGAACAGGGTTAGAGTTAAAACCTACAGGAGTCTTTATCTCCAGGAACAGGGTTAGAGTTAAAACCTACAGGAGGCCTGATCTCCAGGAACAGGGTTGAGGGTGCTGGTGTAGAGTATGGTGCACTCACGTGGAACTTGCATGGTGCAGTGAGTTGTGGGTTGGACCCTCCTATTGTCTCTCTGAAGCAGTCAGTGAAGGGTAGTAACAGTCCCATGGCCAGAATCCTAGAACACAGCTTCTCAGCCTCTTCTGGCTGGGCATCTTCCTGCTGTAGGAACAACTTCTCTAGGAGAGTACGACCTGGAGTCAGAGAGAGACATCAATATTACTACAGTAGAACTACAGTCTAAGAGCTTCTCTAGCCAGGCTGGTCCAACCAGACATACGTGTGTGTATATATTGTTGCCTTCCTCCCCAAATAGCACATCAACTTGACAGTTCAATTAATGATGTCTGAAGGTGATGCTTCTTTAGTGCCAATAACAAGTGATGCCAGTGTAGCGACATCAGAATAGTCTGCCGCCAGCGTAGCGGCATCAGAATAGTCTGCCGCCAGCGTAGCGGCATCAGAATAGTCTGCCGCCAGCGTAGTAGCGACTTTAGAATAGTCTGCCGCCAGTGTAGTAGCGACTTTAGAATAGTCTGCCGCCAGTGTAGTAGCGACTTTAGAATAGTCTGCCGCCAGTGTAGTAGCGACTTTAGAATAGTCTGCCGCCAGCGTAGTAGCGACTTTAGAATAGTCTGCCGCCAGCGTAGTAGCGACTTTAGAATAGTCTGCCGCCAGTGTAGTAGCGGCATCAGAATAGTCTGCCGCCAGTGTAGTAGCGACTTTAGAATAGTCTGCCGCCAGTGTAGTAGCGACTTTAGAATCGTCTGCCGCCAGCGTAGCGACTTTAGAATAGTCTGCCGCCAGCGTAGCGACATCAGAATAGTCTGCCGCCAGCGTAGCGACATCAGAATAGTCTGCCGCCAGCGTAGTAGCGACTTTAGAATAGTCTGCCGCCAGCGTAGTAGCGACTTTAGAATAGTCTGCCGCCAGCGTAGTAGCGACTTTAGAATAGTCTGCCGCCAGCGTAGTAGCGACTTTAGAATAGTCTGCCGCCAGTGTAGCGACTTTAGAATAGTCTGCCACCAGCGTAGTAGCGACTTTAGAATAGTCTGCCGCCAATGTAGCGACATCAGAATAGTCTGCCGCCAGTGTAGTGACTTCAGAATAGTCTGCCGCCAGTGTAGCGACTTCAGAATAGTCTGTACCTGTACCTAATATTGTACCTGTTAAGCTCATTGGCTCTGTCCTGGGTCCCCTCCGTCTGCCCACTGTTTGACTTTTTGAAGCCAGTGATATTTCTCATACCCTTCCACACCTCTCTCACCTGGCTCTGCCTCAGCTTGTCCTCCATCTTCTCCTTATACACTCTCTTCCCCTCAGCAATCCGCAACTTCAGCTCCCTCTGGACACATTTCAATTTGTCCCTGTCCCCCTCCTTGAAGGCCCACTTCTTCTCATTCAGCAGGGCCTTCAGGTCGCTGGTGACCCAGGGTTTATTATTTGAAAACAACGTACCTTCCTGGTGGGTACAGTGTGGTCTAAACAAAAATGTATATAGTCCGTTATGCAATCTGTAAGTCCATCAATGTCCTCCCCATGAGCCTCACAGAACACATCCCAGTCTGTAGTTTCAAAGCAGTCCTGTTGGGCCTCATTCGCCTCCGGGGACCATCTCCTAATGGTCCTAGTGGTCACTGGCAGCTGTTGGACCATAGGCCTTTAGAGTGGAGTGAGGTGGACAAGGTTGTGATCCGATCTTACAAACTGTTTGAACGTGGGCAGCGTTGAAGAGAGAGATGCATGGTTAAAATCCCCCAAAACGGCAAAGAAGGCACTGGGATGCGCTGTCTGTAACCTCGCGATAACAGAGTGGATGACGTCACACGCTGTGTTTGTGTCCGCGGAGGGTGGGATGTAAACAATAACAGCAATGGCCGCCGTGAATTCCCTCTGCAAATAGTAGGGTCTCAGGCTAACGGCTAACAGCTCAATGTCCGGCAACAAAACTGTTCCTTAACAGTTATATGGCTTGGATGACACCATCTGTTGTTAACTAATAAAGCCAGCCCACCACCCTTACTCTTACCGGAAGAAACGCTATCCCTGTCCGCTCTGATGATCTGGAAACCGCCGATAGTGACATTCTCTATGGGGATGTTATCATTCAGCCATGTCTCTGTAAAACACAATAGACTAACTTCCTGGTATTCCTAAAACAGTAGCACTCCATAATCCTGAACTATTATAGTTCAACGGATGTGAAAAACATACTAAAACAACAATTAACGCACAAACTATGGGAGCTGCTTAACAGGCGACCAGCAGGGCGGCGCCAACCTCTACGTGTCTGGGTTTTCACTCCTCCCTTGTACTTGATTGATCAATTAAGGTCAATAATTAGTAAAGAACTACCCTCACCTGGTTGTCTTGGGCTTTACTGAAAGGAAAAACTTAAACCCTGCAGACACTCGGCCCTCCATGGGATGGATGGATGGATGGATAGATTGGTGGACCATTTCAGTTTTCCACCTTCTCCACTACGGTCCCATCAATGTGGATAGGGGTGGCGCACCCTCTGCTGTTTCCACGATCATCTCCTTTGTTTTGTTGATGTTGAGTGAGAGGTTATATTCCTGGCACCACACTCCCAGAGCCCTCACCTCCTCCCTGTAGGCTGTCTCATCATTGTTGGTATTCAAGCCTACTACTGTTGTGTCGTCTGCAAACTTGATGATTGAGTTGGAGGCGTGCTTGGCCACGCAGTCATGGGTGAACAGGGAGTACAGGAGGGGGCTGAGCACGCACCCTTCTGGGGCCCCAGTGTTAAGGATCAGCGAGGAGGAGGTGTTTCCTACCTTCACCACCACGATTGCATCATCTGTGGATCTATTGGGAAGGTATTTGGGAAGTAAATTGAGTGCTATGGAGTGATAGTCATTTAGTTCAGTTACCTTTGCTTTCTTAGGGACAATGGTGGCCATCTTGAAGCATGTGGGGACAACAGACTGGGATAGGGAGAGGACGCGGCTAGGGATACCGTCTGGGGCAGCAGCCTTACGAGGGTTAACACGCTTAAATGTCTTACTCACGTCGGCCACAGAGAGGGAGAGCCCACAGTCCTTGGTAGCGGGCAGCGTAGGTGTCACTGTATTATCCTCAAAGCTAGCGAAGAATGTGTTCAGCCTGTCTGGGAGCAAGACGTCGGTGTCCGTGACGTGGCTGGTTTTCCTTTTATAGTCTGTGATTGTCTGTAGTCCCTGCCACATACGTCTGGTGTCTGAGCCATTGAACTGTGACTCCACTTTGTCCCTATACCGACATTTAGCCTGCTTGATTGCCTTGCGGAGGGAATAACTACACTGTTTGTATTCTTCCATATTCCCAGTCTTCTTGCCATAGTTAAATGAGATGGTTAGTGCTTTCAGTTTTGTGCGAATGCTTCCATCTATCCATGGTTTCTGGTTATTTTAATAGTCACAGTGGGTGCAACATCTCCTATGCAATTCCTTAACTCATTTACTATGTCTGCATATATGTCGATATTATTATCTGAAGCTAACCTGAACATGTCCCAGTCCACGTGATCAAAACAATCTTGAAGCTTGGATTCCAATTGGTCAGACTAGGGTTGAATAGACCTAACAATGGGAACTTCCTGTTTGAGTTTCTGCCTATAGGAGCGGAGGAGTAAGATGGAGTCATGGTCTGATTTGCCGAATGGTTGGCGGGGGAGGGCATTATATGCATTTTGGAAGGAAGTGTAACAATGGTCCAAAGCATTGGCGCCGCCCTGCTGGTCGCCTGTTAATCAGCTCCCATTGTTTGTGCGTTAATTGTTGTTTTAGTATGTTTTTCACAACAGTTGAACTATAATAGTTCAGGATTATGGAGTGCTACTGTTTTACGAAGGTTTTAACGTTCCTTTTTATCACTGAGCCACTTTTTATTTTTCTCAGCGCCGAACGTACACGCGAGTCTTCAATTATTTACAAAGGAGCCCAGCTCCTGGATTTAGCACAATCAGCGCTATTGCACCCGAGGGAAAAGTTTGATATTCCGGATGAGTTGAAAAGGCGACAGCGTGGATGCAGGGCAGGTCGGAAGTGTAAGGAAAAGCTGAGGAAGAACAAGCCAGCTATACCGTCTATCATTATGGGCAACGTGAGATCGCTACATAACAAGGTGGACGAGCTTCAGGGTCTGGTTCATGGACAAAGAGAATTCCGGGAAGTTAGTCTACTGTGCTTTACAGAGACATGGCTGAATAATAACATCCCCATAGAGAACGTAACTATCGGCGGTTTCCAGACCATCAGAGCGGACAGCGCTTCTTTACCTGTACAGTTAATTTAACCATGCAAATATTCACTTACCTGTACATTTAACCAGACTGTATATTAAGTAAACTATTATTACCCTCACTTATATCATACTCACTTTTAGCTATTTAAGTATTTCTCTGCCATCGACCTGTATAGTATAGTTAACCATGCAAATACTCCTTATTTATCTATATCAACTTGCAATATTTTTATAATTTTTTCAACTAACACTCTGTAACAATGTATAGTGTACATATTCAGCCATCCACCCATACTATGCAATGCCTTTTTGCACTCCAGACTTCTTGTATTTTTATACTTTTTCATACTGCCGCACTATTTATCATGTATTGTGTATCTGTCATTTGTGTATTTTCGTTCTGGCATTTTGCACCTGCCCTGTGTTTTTTTTGTAGCTGCTTGAAGAAGAAATTTCCACTCGGGGATCAATAAAGTATCTATGTGTTTGTCTCTTGAGTACGACAGTCGATGTGTTGATATAATTTCGGGAGCCTTATCCTCAGATTTGGTTCGTTAAAATCCCCAGATACAATAAATGCAGCCTCAGGATATGTGGCTTCCAGTTTACATAAAGTCCAATAAAGTTATTTGAGGGCCGACATGGTATCGGTCTCGCAAAGTGACTCTCGCCCTGAGCTCATCAACCTTATTATCCAGAGATTGGACATTAGCGAGTGAAATACTCAGGAGTGGTGGGTGTAGGCCGCCCCAGTACCTCTCCTTCACCGGCGTTGTTTTGGGTCGGTATCTGGAATAAATTAAATTGCACGGTGGAGAGCGAACAAAGGATCTGCTCCGGGGAAATCGTAATCCTAATAACAACAAATCTAATAACATAAAAAACAAAGTACATAAAACCAAAACACTGCAGAGTTTCCTAAGAGCGATGCAGCCATCTTGGTCCTACACTGTAGAAACGGTACAGCGCTGATTCAGGCCCCAAGACAAACCCCCTGAACATACCAGCTGCTAGCCTACACTGTAGAAACGGTACAGCGCTGACAGCAGTGAGACATTCTGGTACTTTTTCATCACAACAACATCAAAACAAAATCAACAACTTTGCTCCCTTCTGAAAGAGGCCTTGGTCTCAATGGGACTCTGTGTGAAAATAAAGGTTAAATCAACTCACCGGTGAAGATGTCGTGGAAGCTGCAGGTAGACACCTGCCCGGTGGAGGACCTCCGCGTGGCACACAGGCGCTGGCTGCCCCCCCTCAGCCTGTCCTCCGACCCTCCATAACCCTGCAGGTAGTCTGCTGATCCTGCCTTGGTGGAGCGCTCTCTCTCCAGCTCCTCGGTCCAGTCTGCAGACCAGCTGAGGGGACCAGCGATGCTATGGGAGCGCTGTCGTCTAACCCTCTTCTCCGTGCGGTGCCCCAGGTCGTGGCAGCGCCGGCGGAACAAGGGGCTCTGTGAGGGTGAGGTGCCTGGAGAGCCAGAGAGCTGCCTGGTGGTGGTCTTGATGTAGGAGGGGTAAATGGGAGGGTAGGGTTTGGCTGTGGGGCTGGAGCCTGAGGAGGGCTGGTTGTAGGAGGGAATGGTGGAGGTCAGGGTGGACTTGAGGAGGCGCGTGGCCAGGCTAGGGCTCTCCTGAGAGGGCCAGGGTGAGAAGGACACACTGCTCTTCCTCCTCTGGGTGATCAGGGGGTCGGCAGGCTCAGAGCACCTCAGATCCCCCCTGCTAAGACACTCTAGGGACTCAGCGCTGACTGCAGCCCCCACCCCTGCCCCCACCCAGTCCCCCACCCTGCCCTCTGCCTCGGAGGCGTTGCCAGAGCTCAGGCCTATGTCCTCGTGGCTCGTGGTTGCATCACTGTGACTATGGCTCTCGGCTGACAGGGGAGGCATGTCCTGGTCTACATCCTCCTGCTCCCCTTCCTCCTCCACCTCCTCCAATACCTCCTTCTCCTCATCTCTGAGAGGAGACTCCACAGCGCTCTCAAAGGAGGCTGTGAGGTCTGGGAAGCTGGTAGCGCTGGTTGTCTTTGTAACAGTGTTGTTCGTCTGGGTTGTGGGGGGCTGAAAGAGGGGCTGAGTGTTAGGGTTCACCTCATGGCAGCTCAATGCCTCCTCCTCCTCCTCCTTTGTCCCTGAGGAAGAGGAGGCCCAAAGGGCCGGTTCTGTTTCAGCCCCTCTCAGCTCCCAGTTTAGTTCCTCTGTAGCCGTGGCTGCTCTCCTCTCCTCATCCGGCCCATCCAGGGACAGAGACCGTTTAGAAAGCAGGCCATTCTCCCTGCCAGTGACAGGGGCTGCCTCTGGGGCAGCGAGAGGCTCCGGTGGGGGGGTCTGTTCAGGGGGGCTGGGGGTAGTTATAACCTCGTCAGACCTCCGTTTCCTCCACCCCCCTCCCCAACCCAGCTCTTCACTCAGCTCAGCGGTGGAGATAATCACCCCCTGCTGTAGTCTAATAGCCTGCTGGATGTCAGCTAGCAGGTCCTCTTGTTCTGCAGCTGAGTGAAAGCTATAGATGTCTGTGTCTGAACCAGAGCTGCTCTTCTTCCTCTGTTCTGCCTCCTCCTGCTGGTCTGGAGCAGCGTCCGTGGTCGCCCCCGTGGGCTGTCGGCTCTCTGTCCTGATAGTACCACCATGACTACTACCACCATGACTATCACCACGCTCTGTTGGTCCCTCGGTGTCAGACTGGCCCAGCTCGTCAGCTGACAGAGAGCGGTCTGGTGTTTTGGTGTTAGAGTGAGCAGAGTCCAGCTCATTCTGAGACAACAACACATCCTCCCTGGATCCTCCTGTCCAACCCTTCCCCTTTACATTCTTCTTCTTCCTGATGGAGAACACAGAGGATTTACACTCCTTCTCTTCCTTCCTCTTTTTGCTCTTCTCCTCCCCCCCTCCTTTGCCATGTTTTCCGTGGGATTTCTTGCCGTGGTGAAATCCTTTCTTTGTGGCGTCAGCGTAGTGAGGCCCTCCGGTGGTATGGTCTGCTGTGTCCTGTCCGTACCCTTCCCCCTCTCTCCCTCTCCTCTGCTTCCCCTCCTGGTTCCCCATGATGCTGGATCTCAGCCTCCACTTGTGTCTGGTGTTGAGACTTAGGCCATGCCTCTGAAAACAGCTGCCATTCTCTCTGCTTCTTCTCCGTCTCCGTCTGTGTAGCTGCTGCGAGGCCGAGGCTGACGATGATGAGAGGAGCAGTGATGATGATGATGCAAACAAGACGTGCTCCTGCTCCCTCTCTCCTCCTCCCTGCGCATGTGCGATTTCTTGCTGCGCCCCCTCTCTCCCTCCTCCCTGTTTACTCGCTCCTGTCTCCCTGTCTCCCCCTCCTCCATCTGCTGCTCTGCATAATGTGCTGAGCCTAGCAGAGCAGGGGGAGGAGGGGGAGGAACAGCCCTCAGTGTAGACATGCTCAGTAGAGGTCTCCGGCTGCCTCTCCTCCGGCTGCCTCTCCTCCGGCTGCCTCTCCTCCGGCTCCCTCTCCTCCGGCTCCCTCTCCTCCGGCTGCCTGCACGTTGCACCAGCCAGGGGAAAAGCAAAGCATGGCTGCTGATACGGATGAGTTGGGTTCTGGTGGGGCTCTAGGGAGAGGTGGTTGCTGTGACGGGGAGAGTGGCTGTTATAAGGGCTATGGCAGGGACTGTGGTTGTTATAGAGGCTGTGACGGAGAGTCTGGCAGGGACTGTGGTTGTTATAAGGGCTGTGACGGGGAGTGTGGCTATTTTTATTCAGATTGAACAGACACACAGTTCTCTCTGTGAAAGGTGTTCTGACAATGCTCTCCCTCAGCACAGGGATCTGGATGGTACGCATGGTGAAGTCTTGACGCTGGGGACAGTATGCTCAGAGATGGTGTCTGGAAAACAACAGGACTAGCCATTAAATTACTCAAATGTAAATGTATTTAAAACATAGTAGTGCTTTTACTGCTCTTCTGTAAATAGGTCTGGTTCACATTACTGTAGATATGGTTTTCCTCATCACAGCATTTCTGCTGTTACACCATTAAATAATCATTCTAAACTTTATCTTTGAAATGCAATAATGTAATAATTCTAATAGTTTGACTAATTTCAGTTTCTGTGACAAAACAACCAAGTATAGTGTAAAGAATCATTGTACCATCTAAACCGCTGTGAAATATATTTTCCAGAACCAAAAATATAGTATTTTCAGCTGGTACACAATACATAACATAAAGTAACAGAGCGCCCCTAGCGGTCAAACAGGGAAATGGTCCCCATAGGGGATTTTAGCAACACTTCAAATAAGGGCTGTGTTTTGTGTCGGTTCACCCTGGCGTGACGTTGTGATAACCGTGTAAATCTCTCTGGACAATATATCGGTCTCCATTTACTCTCAGATTCCAAAAAGCATCAAAGTAGACAAAACTACAAATCCCTGCACTTCCTCTCTAGCGGACACCTTCGCTAAGAGGTCAATTTAAAACTTGCACAAGACAGTTCACATTTAAAGAAGTGGAGCCAATTTCTACATTACTACATTTAACTAACAGATAGTTCATCCAGAGACTCTTACCTTTACCTTGATTTAACGTCCAGATCATCATGGAACATGAAGTCATTTATGACACATTAGTAGGTAATTAGCATGTGATTGGTGGGTAAATACAGGCCAATATATTGATTAAAGTCACCTTGACCAAGAGAGATCTACAGAGTTATCAAAAGTTCACCCAGGGTGAACCTACACGAAATACAGCCCACAGTAAGTGTTGCTAATATCCGCTATGGGAAAAGTGAATGGTGGAAACACTACAGGAACCATTTCCCTGTTTGACCGGTAGGGTATATGGGTATTATGACACATATTGTGGTACTCTATTGCAGCTTTAACCAAAATACCAGATGCACAAAAATGCTCACCTGCCCCTTTAAGGGCGGTAGGTTACCATGGTAACATGATTTGAGTCATGCTTGTGCCAGTGAGATTGAGTCTGACTAGTATCTGCATATTCTTGTCTTAACTAGCAGGTTGAGTCTGACTAGTAGCTGCATATTCTTGTCTTAACTAGCAGGTTGAGTCTGACTAGTATCTGCATAGTCTTGTCTTAACTAGCAGGTTGAGTCTGACTAGTAGCTGCATAGTCTTGTCTTAACTAGCAGTTGATATGCAAACATTGAAAAAGCTTGTGAATAAAGCAAGTCTCACTTCAGTTTCAAGAAAATTAGAAAAATGTTCATGCCTGTACACAGTCCTTCTAAAACATCTTTCACTCAGCTCTTTATGTGCACAGCTCCAGACAGGCAGTGTTGCAGTGCAAGGTGGGATAGGCAATAGGATTTGTAGTCGTTTGACTTTGTGTGATTAAACAAAACGGCAAAGACTTTGAGGATAAAAATACACAGATAGAGCTTAGCACAGAACAAATCTTAAGAGACAACCCTGGTTCAGTCTGTTTCCACCAGACACTGGGAGACCAATAAAGCTCTCTCTCTCCCCCTCTCTCAGCATTGCCTTTAAATTGTTTAACTTGGGTCAAACGTTTCGGGTAGCCTTCCACAATAAGTTGGGTGAATTTTGGCCCATTCCTCCTGACAGTTGGCTCTGAGGTCTTGGCTGATTTCTTTTGATTTTTCCCATGATGTCGAGTAAAGAGGCACAGAGTTTGAAGGTAGGCCTTGAAATACATCCACAGGTACACCTCCAATTGACTCAAATGATGTCAATTAGCCTATCAGAAGCTTCTAAAGCCATGACATAATTTTCTGTAATTCTCCAAGCTGTTTAAAGGCACAGTCAACTTAGTGTATGTAAACTTCTGACCCACTGGAATTGAAATAGATTAGTGAAATTAGTGGATTAGTGAAATAATCTGTCTGTGAACAATTGTTGGAAGAATTACTTGTGATGCACAAAGTAGATGTCCTAACCGACTTGCCAAAACTATAGTTTGTTAACATGAAATCTGTGGAGTGGTTGAAAAATGAGTTTTAATGACTTCAACCTAAGTGTATGTAAACTTCTGACTTCAACTGTATCTACTGTAAATCACATCCAGACATGCACAGAAATAAACCACATCCATGTTCTCCTTTTGGTGAGTATTTTCATTATTAAACATGCAATGAACTACACAGAGGGAAAGTACACTGTGCATTCAGCACCACGGACAGAACTCTTGTTAACGGGTGACGCACAAAAACACGAGAGAGAGAGAGAGAGCGAGAGCGAGAGCGAGAGAGCTCAACATTACATTTAAACTCCTATCAGTGTGAGGAGGGAAGTCTCTGATGGGCGTTGACTAGAGCAGTGAAGTCAGGTATAGTTTCTGACGTCGCTATGAGCAGGATTGCTGTAAGAGGTGATCTGTGCCTTGACTTGTTATATTTCATCACTGAAAATGTCTGTTCACATACATAGGTTGACCCAAACAGTACAAACATCTGAGCATGACTCCTAATCTTTGGAAGGTTTTTGACAGTGAGACAAACTGCCTGTGGTTTAAAGATTTTGCTCTTATGAAGTTTTCCACTTCAGTGACTGTATCCACAACATGGCTCATTTTCAGAACACATTTACAGAGCACATCCTTATGAATAATGCAGTGCAGGAAAATACTTTTCTGATCTGGGTTCAGCTCAGCTACTTGATCTTGTAACCTTTTCAAAAGGCAAACGTTTTTTCCTGTCAAGTTTGGGCACCCATCAGTGGTCACACTGGATAACATTTCAAAACTCAGTCCCAGCTTTGCCGCACGCTTATTAACCTCCTCCAATAAATCTTTCCCTGTGGTTGTGTTCTTCATTGACTGCACTGAAGCAAGCTCCTCTGTAATGTCAAAGTCTGGGGTCATGCCAGGGCCAAGGAGAAATCCTTTACCTTGTCTTTCAACTGTTCCATATTCTCTGCGATGCCCTCAACACGCCGTGTCACAGTTCGTCTTGACAGGGAAACATTTTCAAACAGCTCTTTCTTTTCTGGGCAAAGTACTGCTGCAGAATCAATTGAACATTCTTTAATGAATCGTTTGTTGTTTGCTGAATGCAGTTTTGTGAAAAGTCCTTGCTGCTTTTGCAACTGAGAAAGCAACTCTTTCGATGCACTTGCCCTCTGCTCAGAAGACACATTCCTATATTTCTCTGCATGCTTCGTCTGGAAGAGCCGGGACAAGTTGTAATCTTTCAATGCTCTCTCTGCACACTAAGCACACAGCTTTCCCTGATACCTCAAAGACATATTTCCACTCTTGCTGGAACATCCATTCATTGTCTACTTTCCTTTTCTTTGAAAAACTCATTTTTGCACAATTTCTAGCTACTATTTGAAGGCACATATAAATAAAAAGTGCACAAGGACAGACGGTGACGTGTGTGTCAGTCTGTCAGTCACAGTTTTTATTTACACAAGCGTTCAAAATAAATGTCCCACAAGCGTTGGGAGTTAAACCATTACACAAAGGAGAGGATTCATTGGGCTTTTACAAAATACATTTATCAAAACGTTACTATCGCACATTCTTTATGTGATCTGAGCATGAATCAGATCACGGGCCGCATACGGCCCCCGGGCCGGCCTTTGCCCAGGTCTGGTCTAGAATGTCATTGTATGCTGTAGCGTTAAGATTTTTCCAGGAAGTTGAAAAGGCACCTTTTCCAAATTCATTTTTGGTTCTGAATGAAAGTTTTAAATACTTATTTCCGGATGTTGAAAATACAGTGCATACGGAAAGTATTCAGACCCCTCAACCTTTTCCCACATCTGTTACAGCCTTATTGTAAAATGGATTAAATACATTTTCAACCCAAATCTACACACAATGCCCCATAATAACAAAGCAAAAACAGGTTTTTAGAAGTTCTTGTAAATGTATTAAAAATGTAAAACTGAAATACCTTATTTACATCAGTATTCAGACCCTTTGCTATAAGACTCTAAATTGTGCTCAGGTTCATCCTGTTTCCATTGATCATCTTTGAGCTGTTTCTACAACTTGGAGTCCATCTGTGGTAAATTCAATTGATTGGACATGATTTGGAAAGGCACACACCTGTCTATATAAGGTCCCACAGTTGACAGTGCATGTCAGAACAAAAACCAAGTCATTGTCCGTAGAGCTCCGAGACAGGATTGTGTCAAGGCACAGATCTGGGGAAGGGTACCAAAACATTTCTGCAGCATTGAAGGTCCCCAAAAACACAGTGGCCTCAATCATTCTTAAATGGAAGAAGTTTGGAACCACCAAGACTCTTCCTAGAGCTGGCCGCCCGACCAAACTGAGCAATCGGGGAGAAGGGCCTTGGTCAGGGAGGTGACCAAGAACCCAATGGTCACTCTGACAGAGCTCCAGAGTTCCTCTGTTGAGATGGGAGAACCTTCCAGAAGGACAACTATCTCCACAGCACTCCACCAATCAGGCCTTTATGGTAGAATGGCCAGACCGAAGCCACTCAATAAAAGGCACGACAGCCCACTTGGAGTTTGCCAAAAGGCACCTAAAGGACTCAGACCTGGAAGACTAGTCAGGATCGAGGGAAAGATGAAAGGAGTAAAGTACAGAGAGATCCTTGATGAAAACCTGCTCCAGAGCGCTCAGGACCTCAGACTGGGGTGAAGGTTCACCTTCCAACAGGACAACGACCCTAAGCAAGTCTCTGAATGTCCTTGAGTGGCCCAGCCAGAGCCTGGACTTGAACCCGATCGAACATCTCTGGAGAGACCTGAAAGTTGCTGTGAAGCAACACTCCCCATCCAACATGACAGGATTACAGCTAAGGCTGTAATGTATTTTCCAGATGTTGAAATCAGGCTCATTTTTGGATCTGAATAAAAGTTGAAAATAAGTAATTTGTTTGGGCCAAATCAAGGTCTGAACCAAACATAAATATCTATGACTCGTTTAAGCTCTGAATATCAGCTACCCAACTTTATAAGGAGTTATCGTGAGCCTATTTGCAATGTTCTTACACAGCGGGAATGGCAGAAACATTTTTGCTTTGATCAGCTTGTCAGATACAAACTACTGATCATGACAACGGGGTGAAACTCCTGGACAACAGATGTGGTTGTCCATTCCATATTCCTGTCCTTAGTTGTTTGTTAATAACATGACAGCACATTATTTGATTGAGTGCCATTTAGGTTAGGCTATGTTGATCAGAGAACCCTGCATGACGTAAAAAGTATCTCCAGCCTGTAGGGTAAAGAAAAGGCCACATACTCTTTCTACCATTTCTCCTATATCTGCTACATGATTTATGTTAGATCATTTGTTTGATGGAACGTTGTGATGCCTCCAATAGCACTCTGGAGGCGCGCTGGACAAGCAACATATTTTTGCACCCCTGTCTTTGACAAAGTGGCCACTGCTTATCACCAAAATAAATGGGATGCATGCCAGTGAAGCCACTACACAACACTAACCAATACATTAATTAAACTAAAACCATGCCCACAAACTGTCCCAACACCTGACCACTGCTACACCTGGCTATCAGCAGAGCCTCGTCTGGCAGAGAAACAGTTCATTCAGCCTCATTTACTGCATTTAAAAAAAAACATGAGATGTACAAACTATGGCATAAGGGGATCCATGGTTTTGATGAAGACATTAATGAGCGAGACGGACGTAGTCAATAAAACTACTTGTTCAGCCCTTTTGAAAATGTACAGCGACATAATTCAGAACATGGACAATTCTTAAAGTGTTCTCCCTGTACACCAAGTCAGAACAGTAGGCTAAATTATGAGTGGACAAGGGACCAAATTATTGTGGTAAGGCACATGGGCTACTAACAGCTTACTAAACAACATACACTTAGTATTACTTTCTTAGCTACAGTATATATTTCTCCCTGGCATATTACATAACTTATGCAGCAGCATACAAGACATTTTTGGACTCACCTTGTTGTGCTGTGCTCACTAGAACAGGAAGGTGGTGCGGCTGTACTTCGTGAGAAAATCTTGTCATCAAACTTTGTCATCAAAGTCTGGCATCCTCTGGATTTATGGTACTTTCAAGACAACTGGGAACTCTGAAAAAAGGTTGAATCATGACATCAGAAATCTTCAGGAAGGAGCTCTAGAAAGAGGCCAGAGTTCCCGACTTGGAATTTTGAGTTGGATGATCGTTCAAAATGTATTTTCCCAGTCAGATCTTTTTTTTCCCCCGAGTTCCCAGTTGTTGTGAACTCACTGAAGTCAGATTTCCCAGTTCCAAGTTTCCAGTTGTTTTGAACTCACTGAAGTCAGATTTCCCAGTTCGTTTGAACGCGGCAGAAGTCATGCTGGATTGATAGCATGACCAATTTTAATGTTTATCCTTTTAAACTTGGAGAAGACAATCTTAAACCCAGACTTGGTCCACACACCCACTCCACTGAATAGCAGGCTAGTGATTACTTTGCAATGCTTGTAGTTCGCCACTGATTCCTTCCAAACCACTCATTGTTGAATTAGTGATTTTCAACTTGTTGTGTAATGTTTACAGTTGAAGTCGGAAGTTTACATACACTGAGGTTGAAGTCATTAAAACTCATTTTTCAACCACTGCACAGATTTCATGTTAACAAACTATAGTTTTAACAAGTCGGTTAGGGCATCTACTTTGTGCATCACAAGTAATTCTTCCAACAATTGTAATTCACTTATAATTCACTATATCACAATTCCAGTGGGTCAGAAGTTAACATACAGTAAGTTGACTGAGCCTTTAAACAGCTTGGAAAATTCCAGAAAATGATGTCATGGCTTTAGAAGCTTCTGATAGGCTAATTGACATAATTTGAGTCAATTGGAGGTGTATCTGTGGATGTATTTCAAGGCCTACCTTCAAACTCAGTGCCTCTTTGCTCGACATCATGGGAAAATCAAAAGAAATCAGCCAATACCTCCGAAAATAAATGTGTAGACCTCCACAAGTCTGGTTCATCCTTGGAGCAATTTCCAAACGCCTGAAGGTACCACGTTCATCTATACAAACAATAGTAAGCAAGTATAAACACCATGGGACCACGCAGCCGTCATACTGCTCAGGAAGGAGACACGTTCTGTCTCCTAGAGATCATCTTTTTTGCAGTGGTGTGCTGGGGAGCAAACATCAAAGCCGGTGATGCTTCTCGGGTAAATAAGCTGATCAGGAAGGCTAGCTCTGTCCTGGGGATGAGCCTTGACACTCTAGAGGAGGTGGCGGAGAGACGGATCCTGGCCAAACTGCTGGCCATCATGGACAACGTCACCCACCCTCTGCACGCTATGGTTATGACGCAGAGGAGCTCTTTCAGTCACAGACTGATCCCACCACGGTGTGCCAGAGAGCGCCACAGGAGGTCCTTCCTGCCGGCGGCTATGAGACTATATAATGCCTCACCGGGGTGCCGTGCCGTCGGCAACATAGATCTGGAACTGTTGGGGTGCTAGGACCTAGTTTAACAATTATGCATCCATCCGTGAGTAACTCTGTTCCGTCAGCACTCATCCACTAAGGACCTACTTATTCATACAGGTCTGTATATACATACCCATGTACAGTTGTTATATTATATCACATGCAATATTGTAAGTAATTATTGGACCTAGGCATTCACTCAGGAATGCATATTAGTATCCTGCCAGTTGCACCTTTTCTCATTGCTTTTAGTATATCAAATGTGCAATAAGTGCAGTTGTCTGTAATTAAACCCTGCGCACTAAGGACTGTATTTTAAGGGAATTACTATTATTACCCCAATGATATCATACACACATTTAGCTATTAAAGTATCTCTTCCTGTCATTTACCTGTACAGTTTGTGTAAACATGCAAGTATTCACTTATCTGTAAATATAACGGTATACCTAACTGTACAGCTAATTTAACCATGCAAAATTTTCACTTACCTGTTCATTTACCCATTCTGTCTATTAAGTAAACTATTATTACCCTCGCTCATATCATACGCATTAGCTACTGAAGTATTTCTCTGCCATCAACCTGTATAGTATAGTTAACCATCCAACATCCACCAATGTATAGTGTACATATTCAGCCAACCACTCATACTACGCAATGTCCTTTTATAGCTTTTTTTTTTGCACTCCAGATATCCTGTATTTCTATACTTTTTCATACTGCCGCTCTATGTATCATGTACCGTGTATCTGTCTTTTGTGTACTTTCGTTGTGGCATTTTGCACCTGCCCTGTGTTTTTGTTGTAGCTGCTTGATAATGAAATTTCCCCCCCGGGGGATCAATAAAGTACCTATCTATCTATCTATCTATCTATCTATCAACGTACTTTGGTGTGAAAAGTGCAAATCAATCCCAGAACAACAGCAAAGGACCTTGTGAAGATGCTGGAGGAAACATGTACAAAAGTATCTATATCCACAGCAAAACGAGTCCTATATCGACATAACTTGAAAGGCCGTTCAGCAAGGAAGAAGCCACTGCTCCAAAACCGCCATAAAAAAGCCTGATTACGGTTTGCAACTGCACATGTGGACAAAGATTTTGGAGAAATGTCCTCTGGTCTGATGAAACAAAAATAGAACTGTTTGGCCATAATGACCATCGTTATGTTTGGAGGAAAAAGGGGGAGGCTTGCAAGCCGAAGAACACCATCCCAACCGTGAAGCACGGGGGTGGCAGCATCATGTTGTGGGGGTGCTTTGCTGCAGGAGGGACTGGTGCACTTCACAAAATAGATGGCATCATGAGGAAGGAAAATTATGTGGATATATTGAAGCAACATCAGTCAGGAAGTTAAAGCTTGGTTGCAAATGGTTCTTCCAAATGGACAATGACCCCAAGCATACTTCCAAAGTTGTGGCAAAATGGCTTAAGGACAACAAAGTCAAGGTATTGGAGTGGCCATCACAAAGCCCTGACCTCAATCCTATAGAACATTTGTGGGCAGAACTGAAAAAGCATGTGCGAGCAAGTAGGCCTACAAACCTGACTCAGTTACACCAGTTCTGTCACTTATTGTGGGAAGCTTGTGGAAGGCTACCTGAAACCTTGACCCAAGTTAAACAATTTAAAGGCAATGTTACCAAATACTAATTGAGTGTATGTAAACTTCTGACCCACTGGGAATGTGATGAAAGAAATAAAAGCTGAAATGAATCATTCTCTCTGCTATTATTCTGACATTTCACATTCTTAAAATAAAGTGGTGATCCTAACTGACCTAAAACAGGGAATTTTTACTAGGATTACATGTCAGGAATTTAGTTTAAATGTATTTGGCTAAGGTGCATGTAAACTTCCGACTTCAACTCTATCTATCTATCTATCTATCGCCATGGTATTATTACTTGTGTTATTATGTTTCTATTATCTCTCTCCATTGTTGAAGGCCTGTCAATAAGAATTTCAGTGTTAGTCTACACCTGTTGTTTACAGGCATATGGTAGGCCTATCTGTTTACAGGCATATGGTAGGCCTATCTGTTTACAGGCATATGGTAGGCCTATCTGTTTACAGGCATATGGTAGGCCTATCTGTTTACAGGCATATGGTAGGCCTATCTGTTTACAGGCATATGGTAGGCCTATCTGTTTACAGGCATATGGTAGGCCTATCTGTTTACAGGCATATGGTAGGCCTATCTGTTTACAGGCATATGGTAGGCCTATCTGTTTACAGGCATATTGCAGGCCTATCTGTTTACAGGCATATTGTAGGCCTATCTGTTTACAGGCATATTGTAGGCCTATCTGTTTACAGGCATATTGTAGGCCTATCTGTTTACAGGCATACTGTGTGTGCAGCAGATCTTGAGACAACACAGTAGGAGGATTTTCTCATTTCCCAAGATGATTACAGTGGTTCAGGATTATGATAACATGCTGCATTTCAACACTGCCATCATTATGTCTCTGACAACATTCTTTATTTAGACAGGTACGAGGGTGTGATCATGTTCAACCCCATCTGCTTAGACTAACCTTACCTCGTCCTCAGGCTAATGGCGCATGGATGGAAGTAGTATCACCAATAGTTACAAACAACTTAAACTGGACTGACTGCAGTGTCCACATCACCAATAACCGTTTAAACTGGACTGACTGCAGTGTCCACATCACCAATAACCGTTTAAACTGACTGCAGTGTCCACATCACCAATAACCGTTTAAACTGACTGCAGTGTCCACATCACCAATAACCGTTTAAACTGGACTGACTGCAGTGTCCACATCACCAATAACCGTTTAAACTGACTGCGGTGTCCACATCACCAATAACCGTTTAAACTGACTGCAGTGTCCACATCACCAATAACCGTTTAAACTGGACTGACTGCAGTGTCCACATCACCAATAACTGTTTAAACTGACTGCAGTGTCCACATCACCAATAACCGTTTAAACTGGACTGACTGCAGTGTCCACATCACCAATAACTGTTTAAACTGACTGCGGTGTCCACATCACCAATAACCGTTTAAACTGACTGCAGTGTCCACATCACCAATAACCGTTTAAACTGGACTGACTGCAGTGTCCACATCACCAATAACCGTTTAAACTGGACTGACTGCAGTGTCCACATCACCAATAACTGTTTAAACTGACTGCGGTGTCCACATCACCAATAACTGTTTAAACTGACTGCGGTGTCCACATCACCAATAACCGTTTAAACTGGACTGACTGCAGTGTCCACATCACCAATAACTGTTTAAACTGACTGCGGTGTCCACATCACCAATAACCGTTTAAACTGACTGCAGTGTCCACATCACCAATAACCGTTTAAACTGACTGCAGTGTCCACATCACCAATAACCGTTTAAACTGACTGCAGTGTCCACATCACCAATAACCGTTTAAACTGGACTGACTGCAGTGTCCACATCACCAATAACCGTTTAAACTGACTGCAGTGTCCACATCACCAATAACCGTTTAAACTGACTGCAGTGTCCACATCACCAATAACCGTTTAAACTGACTGCAGTGTTCACATCACCAATAACCGTTTAAACTGACTGCAGTGTCCACATCACCAATAACCGTTTAAACTGGACTGACTGCAGTGTCCACATCACCAATAACCGTTTAAACTGACTGCGGTGTCCACATCACCAATAACCGTTTAAACTGACTGCAGTGTCCACATCACCAATAACCGTTTAAACTGGACTGACTGCAGTGTCCACATCACCAATAACTGTTTAAACTGACTGCAGTGTCCACATCACCAATAACCGTTTAAACTGGACTGACTGCAGTGTCCACATCACCAATAACTGTTTAAACTGACTGCGGTGTCCACATCACCAATAACCGTTTAAACTGACTGCAGTGTCCACATCACCAATAACCGTTTAAACTGGACTGACTGCAGTGTCCACATCACCAATAACCGTTTAAACTGGACTGACTGCAGTGTCCACATCACCAATAACTGTTTAAACTGACTGCGGTGTCCACATCACCAATAACTGTTTAAACTGACTGCGGTGTCCACATCACCAATAACCGTTTAAACTGGACTGACTGCAGTGTCCACATCACCAATAACTGTTTAAACTGACTGCGGTGTCCACATCACCAATAACCGTTTAAACTGACTGCAGTGTCCACATCACCAATAACCGTTTAAACTGACTGCAGTGTCCACATCACCAATAACCGTTTAAACTGACTGCAGTGTCCACATCACCAATAACCGTTTAAACTGGACTGACTGCAGTGTCCACATCACCAATAACCGTTTAAACTGACTGCGGTGTCCACATCACCAATAACCGTTTAAACTGACTGCAGTGTCCACATCACCAATAACCGTTTAAACTGACTGCGGTGTCCACATCACCAATAACCGTTTAAACTGACTGCGGTGTCCACATCACCAATAACTGTTTAAACTGACTGCGGTGTCCACATCACCAATAACCGTTTAAACTGGACTGACTGCAGTGTCCACATCACCAATAACTGTTTAAACTGACTGCGGTGTCCACATCACCAATAACCGTTTAAACTGACTGCAGTGTCCACATCACCAATAACCGTTTAAACTGACTGCAGTGTCCACATCACCAATAACCGTTTAAACTGACTGCAGTGTCCACATCACCAATAACCGTTTAAACTGGACTGACTGCAGTGTCCACATCACCAATAACCGTTTAAACTGACTGCGGTGTCCACATCACCAATAACCGTTTAAACTGACTGCAGTGTCCACATCACCAATAACCGTTTAAACTGACTGCAGTGTCCACATCACCAATAACCGTTTAAACTGACTGCAGTGTCCACATCACCAATAACCGTTTAAACTGACTGCAGTGTCCACATCACCAATAACCGTTTAAACTGGACTGACTGCAGTGTCCACATCACCAATAACCGTTTAAACTGACTGCAGTGTCCACATCACCAATAACCGTTTAAACTGGACTGACTGCAGTGTCCACATCACCAATAACCGTTTAAACTGGACTGACTGCAGTGTCCACATCACCAATAACCGTTTAAACTGACTGCGGTGTCCACATCACCAATAACCGTTTAAACTGACTGCAGTGTCCACATCACCAATAACCGTTTAAACTGGACTGACTGCAGTGTCCACATCACCAATAACCGTTTAAACTGACTGCAGTGTCCACATCACCAATAACCGTTTAAACTGGACTGACTGCAGTGTCCACATCACCAATAACTGTTTAAACTGACTGCGGTGTCCACATCACCAATAACCGTTTAAACTGACTGCAGTGTCCACATCACCAATAACCGTTTAAACTGGACTGACTGCAGTGTCCACATCACCAATAACTGTTTAAACTGACTGCGGTGTCCACATCACCAATAACTGTTTAAACTGACTGCGGTGTCCACATCACCAATAACCGTTTAAACTGGACTGACTGCAGTGTCCACATCACCAATAACTGTTTAAACTGACTGCGGTGTCCACATCACCAATAACCGTTTAAACTGGACTGACTGCAGTGTCCACATCACCAATAACTGTTTAAACTGACTGCAGTGTCCACATCACCAATAACCGTTTAAACTGACTGCAGTGTCCACATCACCAATAACCGTTTAAACTGGACTGACTGCAGTGTCCACATCACCAATAACCGTTTAAACTGACTGCGGTGTCCACATCACCAATAACCGTTTAAACTGGACTGACTGCAGTGTCCACATCACCAATAACTGTTTAAACTGACTGCGGTGTCCACATCACCAATAACCGTTTAAACTGGACTGACTGCAGTGTCCACATCACCAATAACTGTTTAAACTGACTGCGGTGTCCACATCACCAATAACCGTTTAAACTGACTGCAGTGTCCACATCACCAATAACCGTTTAAACTGACTGCAGTGTCCACATCACCAATAACCGTTTAAACTGGACTGACTGCAGTGTCCACATCACCAATAACCGTTTAAACTGACTGCAGTGTCCACATCACCAATAACCGTTTAAACTGACTGCAGTGTCCACATCACCAATAACCGTTTAAACTGACTGCAGTGTCCACATCACCAATAACCGTTTAAACTGGACTGACTGCAGTGTCCACATCACCAATAACCGTTTAAACTGGACTGACTGCAGTGTCCACATCACCAATAACTGTTTTAACAGACTAGTTCAGGCTAATACTTCAGGAAATTAAAGAAACTCCATATTGGCGGTGTAGAATTGATATGCTGTTTCCTAATTGCAACTAATCTCGCTCCGAGACACTTCAGCGATATTGCTACCAACTTGCCTCATGTTGTGTTGGTGTCAGTCAATGTGAAGAACATGGGGAAGTTATTGGTTTACTGGACGTTTAACGAACATGTGCGCAAAAAATACAACTAATATTTCGGCAGCAAGTTGAGCCATTACTCACATGATGAAGATGATAGCATGCAGCCTCAGTCCACTGGAAGACACGCCCATCTGGTAGAGCAATTCCTTAAGCGACCTGATGATAATTACATCTGCTCATAACTATTACATCTGCTCATAACTATTACATCTGCTCATAACTATTACATCTGCTCATAACTATTACATCTGCGCATAACTATGGCATCTGACAGTATGTGAAGAATAATGACTAGAAACTGAAGTGAGCTTACTATTATGATTAACTACTAAGCCTAGAGACCTATAGCGTGAAATAGTCATCATAGTGACGCATAGTGGTTGATTGATAGAAAACACCTAAGCCTAATGGCCAGGGATCATCGTTATGGAGCTGTATCGTGTTCCTATGTCAAACACAAACAATCAAAATATATCAACTTGATGATGGTAATGGTTTAATAAGAAGATGAACAGACTCCCTTACCCTCCATTTTAAAAAGCTGGTCTATACTATACCTTCTATTCCTCACCTAATATACACTAAGTAGACAAAACATTAAAGAACACCTGAGTTGTGTTCGAATACCCATACTAACATACTGAATACCCATACTAACATACTGAATACCCATACTAACATACTGAATACCCATACTAACATACTGAATACCCATACTAACATACTATATACTACATACTAACATACTGAATACCCATACTAACATACTGAATACCCATACTAACATACTATATACTACATACTAACATACTGAATACCCATACTAACATACTGAATACCCATACTAACATACTGAATACCCATACTAACATACTGAATACCCATACTAACATACTGAATACCCATACTAACATACTATATACTACATACTAACATACTGAATACCCATACTAACATACTGAATACCCATACTAACATACTATATACTACATACTAACATACTGAATACCCATACTAACATACTGAATACCCATACTAACATACTGAATACCCATACTAACATACTATATACTACATACTAACATACTGAATACCCATACTAACATACTGAATACCCATACTAACATACTGAATACCCATACTAACATACTATATACTACATACTAACATACTGAATACCCATACTAACATACTGAATACCCATACTAACATACTGAATACCCATACTAACATACTATATACTACATACTAACATACTGAATACCCATACTAACATACTGAATACCCATACTAACATACTGAATACCCATACTAACATACTGAATACCCATACTAACATACTGAATACCCATACTAACATACTATATACTACATACTAACATACTATATACTACATACTAACATACTGAATACCCATACTAACATACTGAATACCCATACTAACATACTGAATACCCATACTAACATACTGAATACCCATACTAACATACTGAATACCCATACTAACATACTGAATACCCATACTAACATACTATATACTACATACTAACATACTGAATACCCATACTAACATACTGAATACCCATACTAACATACTGAATACCCATACTAACATATTATATACTACATACTAACATACTGAATACCCATACTAACATACTGAATACCCATACTAACATACTGAATACCCATACTAACATACTGAATACCCATACTAACATACTATATACTAACATACTGAATACCCATACTAACATACTGAATACCCATACTAACATACTGAATACCCATACTAACATACTGAATACCCATACTAACATACTATATACTACATACTAACATACTATATACTACATACTAACATACTATATACTACATACTAACATACTATATACTACATACTAACATACTATATACTACATACTAACATACTATATACTACATACTAACATACTATATACTACATACTAACATACTATATACTACATACTAACATACTATATACCCATACTATAATTAAATTTTAGTATACTGTAAACGAACTGCATCGTTTCAGTTGAGCGTACTAGAGCTTCCTGTCTACCGGAAGTTGGAGCTGCTGCTATGCAACCTCTTGCTAGCTTGTTAGCATAACAAATTACTAGCTAACATTTTATGATTTCTGGTGTGTTCGTCAATTCAGTCTGGAGTGCCAGAGTGCGCTCTGGGCGTTCGTAAATCCACAGCGTTGTCAGATTGTCCGTTCGTAAATCCACAGTGTTGTCAGATTGTCCGTTCTAAATCCACAGCGTTGTCAGATTATCCGTTCGTAAATCCACAGCGTTGTCAGATTGTCCGTTCTAAATCCACAGCGTTGTCAGATTATCCGTTCGTAAATCCACAGCGTTGTCAGATTGTCTGTTCTAAATCCACAGCGTTGTCAGATTGTCTGTTCTAAATCCACAGCGTTGTCAGATTATCCGTTCGTAAATCCACAGTGTTGTCAGATTGTCCGTTCGTAAATTCACAGCGTTGTCAGATTGTCCGTTCTAAATCCACAGCGTTGTCAGATTGTCCGTTCGTAAATTCACAGTGTTGTCAGATTGTCAGTTCTAAATCCACAGCGTTGTCAGATTGTCCGTTCTAAATCCACAGCGTTGTCAGATTGTCCGTTCGTAAATTCACAGTGTTGTCAGATTGTCAGTTCTAAATCCACAGCGTTGTCAGATTGTCCGTTCGTAAATCCACAGCATTGTCAGATTGTCCGTTCGTAAATTCACAGCGTTGTCAGATTGTCCGTTCTAAATCCACAGCGTTGTCAGATTGTCCGTTCTAAATCCACAGCGTTGTCAGATTATCCGTTCGTAAATCCACAGCGTTGTCAGATTGTCCGTTCTAAATCCAGAGCGTTGTCAGATTATCCGTTCGTAAATCCACAGCGTTGTCAGATTGTCTGTTCTAAATCCACAGCGTTGTCAGATTATCTGTTCTAAATCCACAGCGTTGTCAGATTATCCGTTCTAAATCCACAGCGTTGTCAGATTGTCCGTTCGTAAATCCACAGCGTTGTCAGATTGTCCGTTCGTAAATTCACAGCGTTGTCAGATTGTCCGTTCGTAAATTCACAGCGTTGTCAGATTGTCCGTTCTAAATCCACAGCGTTGTCAGATTGTCCGTTCGTAAATCCACAGCGTTGTCAGATTGTCCGTTCTAAATCCACAGCGTTGTCAGATTATCCGTTCGTAAATCCACAGCGTTGTCAGATTGTCCGTTCTAAATCCACAGCGTTGTCAGATTATCCGTTCGTAAATCCACAGCGTTGTCAGATTGTCTGTTCTAAATCCACAGCGTTGTCAGATTGTCTGTTCTAAATCCACAGCGTTGTCAGATTATCCGTTCGTAAATCCACAGCGTTGTCAGATTGTCTGTTCTAAATCCACAGCGTTCAGAGCACACTGGATGCTCTGGCCGAGGAGTAGGGTTGATCCGATCCTTCAACAACGGCAGTCAAGCACCCAAGCTAACTGGCTAACGTTGGCTGGCTATTTAAAGAGACAAATGAGATAACACCTCACTCTGGAGGAAGGGGTGATTCGAGGGAGAGACGAAGCACGGTCTGCTGAAACAGCTGTAGGACAATCAACTCACATACAGGGGAGGTCGGCATGGCAGGTAGTTCAGATGGGAGTGAGATGGAGTTTAATGAGAGGTATGGACCGTGGGAGGGTGATGAATCTACGTACACTAAGGTAGTGCGAAAAGAAAGAAATGAGAGGAAGCGGGTCAGAGAGGAGAGTGGTAGTGCATCGGATGGGAAGGAAGAGAGGAGTAGGGAGAGAAGAGGAAGGGGTAATCACAGAGCCGAGACAGAGGAGTTGAAGGTAATGGTGGTGTTTGTAAAGTTTGCATCCGATAGCTATTAATGTCTAAGGCTATGAAAGCGGAGATTGGGCCTGTTAAAGATGTAAAGTGTACAGGTTACGGGAGGGTTATAATGTGAAGCAGAGAGATAAGATACTGTCATTAAAGTCTCTGAATGGAGCTGATATTAAGTGTTGTGTGCCAGGAAGCAGGGATATAATGAGGGGGTGATTACAGGGGTGCTGCTGGATGTCAATGGAAGAGTTTCAGAAGGAAATGAAGGGAGGCGAGGAGGTTGACTAGTATAACTAATAAAGGGAACGGTGAGGAGAACCCTACTGTGATGACAACTACCCAGAAGAGTGTTTTTGGGATACATACGTTTTAATGTGAGGGAGTATGTGCCAGCGCTGCTGCAATGCTTAGTGTCAACGTATAGGACATGTGGCCAGTGTGTGCAAGGGACAGAGTAGGTGTGTGAAGTGTGGGGACCAACATGAGTTTGGAAAGTGTGGTGTTGAAGCCACATTGAGGTGCTGTAATAGCGGTGGAGAACATAGTGCAGCATCTGGGGGAAGTATTGAGCAGAGAAACAAGGCAGAAGTACAAAGATTTAAAACAAGGAATAAGGAAACGTATGCCGAGGAAACGAGGAGAGTTAAAAGGAGACAACCGGAGCAGGAGCAGAGGGAGAACTCAACCTGATGGACCAATGAGGGGAGCAGGATAGGACTGATGGAGGTTCCAGGAAATGTGAGCAGGATGTACAGTAACGAAAGAGTCAATGGTAGTGAAACGGGTCGACTTCCTGGCATTTATGTGTAACATACTGAATATGAGTGAGCAGGTTAAGACAGTCAACACGTATAGATATGGTGGTACGTGCTGATAAGGGTTTTCTGGGGATTAAGGAAGTGACAGAGGAAATGGTGGGATGTTGTCTGAAAGTGGAGGTGTTATTTAATGTTGTTTGTGGTTTTAAAATGGATTGCAAGGAGTTTAGTAGAAAATGGAGAGGAATTTAAGAAATGTGTGTATGAGTTAGATGTCGTAGCAGATGTTAGATGTGTACAGGAAACGTGGCTCAAACATCAGCTAGACTCTGTGATACCAGGATTCAGTACTGTAAGATACGTTACGGTCATGAAGGAAGGGAGAGAGTGTTTGATATAAAGGATGTGTAAAGGAGTGTGTAGGAATAGAGGTGTATTGGAATGGAGATAACATTGGTATTTAATGTTTTATAATCCGTGTTAACCTCTACGGTTGGAGCAGTTGGAAGTGATTGGTAGGTATGGCAGTGGTAATAAGGTAATAAGGTGTGGTGATTTTAATACCCATAATGAGATATGGGGAAGCAGACACACGGCTAGTAATGGGAATGTGGTGGAGGAATATATGGATGGTTGTGGCCTGGTGTGTGTTAATGATGGGGAACTGAATCAGGTTTAGACGTGATGTTGGTGTCTGCAGCTCTGGCAGGGTGGTGTGAAGGGGAAGTGTTGAGAGACTCCACAGTAGGGAGTGATCATTATCCCTTTACGGGTAAGGTTAAGGTCGGAGTGTGTATGCAGAGTAGGGGGCATTATGGGAGATGATGTTTTGAGAGTGGGAGTGGGAAAGACTGTATGAACAGGTTATGGAGGCTAAGCGGGGCTGGGACCTGGGTGGTGTTCTTGGGAGTGGGAAAGACTGTATGAACAGGTTATGGAGGCTAAGCGGGGCTGGGACCTGGGTGGTGTTCTTGGGAGTGGGAAAGACTGTATGAACAGGTTATGGAGGCTAAGCGGGGCTGGGACCTGGGTGGTGTTCTTGGGAGTGGGAAAGACTGTATGAACAGGTTATGGAGGCTAAGCGGGGCTGGGACCTGGGTGGTGTTCTTGGAAGTGGGAAAGGGAAGGAGGAAGTGATAAAGGAGGTGTTTTATTTTCTTAGGAATACAGGCCTTATTAAGAGGATATAAAGTAGGGAGGCTGTGACCGGCCTCACTCCAGTACAGTAGGTGGCGGTATATGCACCTTCAGTTGGTTCATCTGCCAAAAAACCGAAGAAGAAGAACACCTCACTCTGACCATTTCCTCGCCCTAACAGAGCTGGTTATGCTGTGTCCATGTTATCCAGAGCATTGGTGACTGTACCTGTGCTGCTGGCAACTATTTATTTATGCTTTTTTTTCTGCTGACGCTGGCCATATTCATCGGGTGTTGAGCCTTCGTAAATTCATCAGTTCTTGTGCGGGAGAGTGCTCTGAAATCGGAGTAGATTGCCAGAATAACAAATGTCGCACAAGGACTATACCACTTAGCTAAGAATGATGTGAATTATCAAGTAAATAAACGTTGGGTAGTTAGCAGATAGTTAATATACTGCCTGGCAAGGTATTAGTTAACGATGTTAGGTAACTAGCTAACATACAGGTACATACTGCTGTAATGCTATGCGGTTCATAATTAACACATTGTTTGAAAAGTCATTACTTTATTACATTGTTCAACATTTTCTTAACATTTGTCTTATTTAGTTAAAGCAATGAATTTGTATCCGCACTCGTCGGACATTTTGGGCTCCCAAGTGGCTCAGTGGTCTAAGACCGGGCTGTATCACAACCGGCCGTGATTGGAGTCCCATAGGGCGGCGCACAGTTGGCCGGGGTATCCCCTCAGCCCTCTAATGAAGTGGACACTTCTGATGACGTTTCATGACATTTTTAAATGGACCACCTGGTCACTCCTTCATCCCGCGATGGTTGTGTTTTCAGCCAACGGTAGCTTGTGTGTGTTTATATGCGCTACAGTCAATTATGATGCATATTCATTTACATTAACTATATAATTATTAATATACGCCTACTGTATGATAACTAGCAAATTAATGACCTAAGGTTAGCCTGCCTAGCTGGAACTTTTGAAGAAGGAAAATGTTTTATTTCGACGTTTTCCAAAAGTTAACCAAACAAAAACATAATTACTTTTATGAGACGTGTTTGTGACGTCATGTGCTTTAGTAGCACAATGTCTAACTTATTTACATTCGTTTTTACTTCCACTTGTATGTTGACGTTGAGGCGGACCTTTCTTAGCGGATATACAACCAAAGCAAATTGAATTATGGGGAGTTTCAGGCCCCGGCCTGAACATAAGTGTACACTCGCAAACTTGACTAAAAACGAGGGCTGAGGGGCTTACGTTGCAAACTTCCCTTGCTTGACTAATCATTTGGACCACACTCCAAGATGGCGACGGGGATTCCCTCAAGGGCATAAAGCGAGGGTAAGTGGACCAGGGTGTGTCTTTTAAGTGTTTGGACCGCACCTTGAATTATGGGCCTGTCATGGTAAATAGTGTCCCCCTCTGCGTCACAATAGGATTCGATGAGTTGTAACACAGAAACAGCAATGAGACAGACATGTCACTGGACCAACCGGACCTGTGAACATCCGCTGGTCCAAGAGAGGAGGGAACGAGAAGGATTCTGGCCGACATTTTGCATATTTTCTCATCGATGAAACATTTGCTCTCAATACAGTTGTATATTCCCGAAAGTAAAATCTGCTATGAACAGAGTGGACTACGTTTTGTAGACTTTACCCTTTGCAAAAGTTTTTAAAAGTCGCGCTGCGTAGGAGGAGTGAAAATATGAATTTAGTTGTTGCACACTTCACAGAGTAGGCGTTCCCTAACGGAAAAATGGGGACGCCCAATAGGCTCCAGCGTGTGCTTGGCTCTGCCCACTATGACTCATTTGTTCACATTGCAAACGACAGGCAGCGATATATCTTGGTTTAGTTATAAATCTTTGGTTCTAGCTTCTGTTGCTAGGGCTGTTGCTAGGAAGACGGATGCGGGCAGTTATATTCGATTTCACCGCATAAACGCTCGCTCAGTCTGCGCAAAATTATTATCCCATCCACCAGAACCAGTGAGTTTGGATCAGTCTGATTCTCTGCAGAGGGTCCAGATTGAGGTAGGCTATACCTTCCAAAAGTTTTGAAAAGTACATATCTCCCATTTATAACACTAATACATCACATTTTCTCCCAGTAAAATGTAACCTGTGTGTTTGCTTGTTTCCATCTCTGTCTCCTGCCCTGTTCCCTTTAACTCTGCTCCGGTTCTCCAGGATCTAGGGGTTTTGCTCAACAGATGTGGATCCACCTGATGTCCTGCATTACCAACCACCCTCCAACTTCTCATTACATCATCTACAGCTACTGGCAGAACCTCCCACCCACACAGCAACCACCTCTATATTCCACACAGCAACCACCTCTATATTCCACACAGCAACCACCTCTATATTCCACACAGCAACCACCTCTATATTCCACACAGCAACCACCTCTATATTCCACACAGCAACCACCTCTATATTCCACACAGCAACCACCTCTATATTCCACACAGCAACCACCTCTATATTCCACACAGCAGAATTCACTATTTTAGTCTATTGCCATGTGAGTGTAAATAAATAAATGACACAACTGTACCAAAAAATAACAAAGTTTATATATTCAAATCTTCAATATTACCAGGTTGGTTTTCACAGCTGTTTCCCAAGGTGTTCATTATTGTGAGTCGTAAGGAATCCCTTGATGGTATTTATTAGTTCCACATTCTTCATTGTTGTATCCTAGGACCTTCAATAGATGCATATATATATTCAACCACAAGGGGGTACTAATGAGCTATGCTAGAGATTTGACTAGTGAAATGATATTATTTCAGTGGAGATAAGGGAAGGACAGGTTAAAATAACAACATGACAGCCAGACAAGCCAGTGTATGAATCAAACGGATTTGCATATAAATGGAGTGGAAATGAGCTAACTTAGTGATCTGTAAGGTAAGTAACTTTTAATGTCAAGCAGATAACACATCTTGTTTAAACGGCAAAATTGTTGTGGAAATCAGCCTTGTTTGAATAGTGATGTAATTTAGGCTGGAATGATCTCCAACATTCTAATCATTAGGTCATCACACCGTTGATATAGCAATGGACACTACTAGTTTATTGAATCCCATTGTGACGCCGAGGGGGGCACTATTTGGCGGGGGACATTATTTGGCGGGGGACATTATTTGGCGGGGGACATTATTTGACAGGACGGGCCCTAAAAGCACGGAAATAGTGTCGACTGCATATATACTTTGTATTTTGGCGAATTTAGTACGACATCCGGGAACGTTTGGCACACTAACTATATTCATACTATGACCAGTAAGCATACTATATACTCAATTGACGTCACAAATAGTATGGTTAGTGTGGTTAGTATGAGTATTCAAACAAAGATATGCTCTTTCCATGACAGACTGACCAGGTGAATCCAGGTGAAAGATATGATCCCTTATTGATGTCACTTGTTACATCCACTTCAATCAGTGTAGATGAAGGGGAGGAGTCAGGTTAAAGAAGGATTTTTCAGCCTTGAAACAATTGAGACATGGATTGTGTATGTGAGTCATTCAGAGGGTGAATGGGCAAGACAAAAGATTTAAGTGCCTTGGATTTGCTGGGTTTTTCAAGCTCAACAGTTTCCTGTGTGTATCAAGAATGGTCCACCACCCAAAGGACATCCAGCCAACTTGACACAACTGTGGGAAGCATTGGAGTCAACATGGCCTCCAACCAGCCGGTTGTGATACAGTCTGACTTCGAACCAGGTTGTCTGTAGTGACTCCTCTAACACTGAGATGCAGTGTCTTAGACCACTGAACCAGGTTGTCTGTAGTGACTCCTCTAGCACTGAGATGCAGTGTCTTAGACCACTGAACCAGGTTGTCTGTAGTGACTCCTCTAGTACTGAGATGCAGTGTCTTAGACCACTGAACCAGGTTGTCTGTAGTGACTCCTCTAACACTGAGATGCAGTGTCTTAGACCACTGAACCAGGTTGTCTGTAGTGACTCCTCTAGCACTGAGATACAGTGTCTTAGACCACTGAACCAGGTTGTCTGTAGTGACTCCTCTAGCACTGAGATACAGTGTCTTAGACCACTGAACCAGGTTGTCTGTAGTGACTCCTCTAACACTGAGATACAGTGTCTTAGACCACTGAACCAGGTTGTCTGTAGTGACTCCTCTAGCACTGAGATGCAGTGTCTTAGACCACTGAACCAGGTTGTCTGTAGTGATTCCTCTAACACTGAGATACAGTGTCTTAGACCACTGAACCACTTGGGAGCCCAAGTTCATGCCCCGACGAATTGAGGCAGTTCAGAAGGAAACTGTGTGTGTGTGTGTGTTCCTCTATAAATGACACATCTAAAAACAAAATCCTTCAAATGATTAGTCATGAAAATGAGTGCCTTCAGAAGTGCTTTACTGGGAAGGAAAATACATATCATCATAACTGAACATGCAGTTTGTGTCCATGGCAACAACAAACAAAACAGATGTTCAAATGAAACATCTCGTAGAAAATATTACAAGCAGAACATTGTATGGCTTAGTAGCACATGTCAATCATATCATTATAAACATTAAATAACACAATGTGGATTTATAAAACACTTGGTAAATGACTTATCCTTCTGTTGGTCTGATCAAACATCATATTGAACAATTAAAAGGCCTTATTCCCTATATGGGCCCTGGTCAAAGCAGTGCACTACATAGAGAATAGGGTGCCATTTAGGACGCATCCATTTAATGAAAGGAGAAATGCTGCCACCTCAAGTAGGACCTTCAGATTAGCAGCCACTATAGGACCACAGTAGGACCATCAGATTAGCAGCCACTATAGGACCATCAGATTAGCAGCCACTATAGGACCATCAGATTAGCAGCCACTATAGGACCACAGTAGGACCATCAGATTAGCAGCCACTATAGGACCATCAGATTAGCAGCCACTATAGGACCATCAGATTAGCAGCCACTATAGGACCACAGTAGGACCATCAGATTAGCAGCCACTATAGGACCACAGTAGGACCATCAGATTAGCAGCCACTATAGGACCACAGTAGGACCATGAGATTAGCAGCCACTATAGGACCACAGTAGGACCATCAGATTAGCAGCCACTATAGGACCATCAGATTAGCAGCCACTATAGGACCATCAGATTAGCAGCCACTATAGGACCACAGTAGGACCATCAGATTAGCAGCCACTATAGGACCACAGTAGGACCATCAGATTAGCAGCCACTATAGGACCACAGTAGGACCATGAGATTAGCAGCCACTATAGGACCACAGTAGGACCATCAGATTAGCAGCCACTATAGGACCACAGTAGGACCATCAGATTAGCAGCCACTATAGGACCATCAGATTAGCAGCCACTATAGGACCATCAGATTAGCAGCCACTATAGGACCACAGTAGGACCATCAGATTAGCAGCCACTATAGGACCACAGTAGGACCATCAGATTAGCAGCCACTATAGGACCACAGTAGGACCATCAGATTAGCAGCCACTATAGGACCACAGTAGGACATCAGATTAGCAGCCACTATAGGACCACAGTAGGACCATCAGATTAGCAGCCACTATAGGACCACAGTAGGACCATCAGATTAGCAGCCACTATAGGACCATAGAGCAGAGACGGGCAAACTTTCACAAAAACCAAAGAATCTGAACATTAGTTTTGTTTTTTAGGAAACCAGTCAGGGTTTCAACGTACGTAATATTAGAATACACAAAGTGACATTTCTAAATGTGGTTGAGCATCAACAGTTTTTCTCTTATGTCAGTCACTGACAATCACTCCGTTAGCCATGTCAGATAATATTTTTTAGATAAGTCTAGCTAGTAGAATTACAGACCGGGGGCCCCATTTGATTTAGTTAGTCACTCTCAGCTATTATACGCTGTCAAGAGGGGGGCCGCTAAAATGTTTTGCTCCCAAAGTGTTAGTTGGGGGGAGTGACACACAATGTCACTTAGGGCCCTGAAAAAGCTAGGGCCGGTTCAGACTGCACTGTGTCCCCCACCCCATCTAAGCTGCCCATCCCTGATATAGAGCAGCCACAACCTGGGCACGTTCACAACTAGTCGTATTACAATCCTCAGACTTTGACAAAGATCTTTAGGTATAGGTCAAGGTCATTAAATATCTTTAGGTATAGGTCAAGGTCATTAAAGATCTTTAGGTAAAGGTCATTGTGTGTCCTGGTCAACTCATGGTGTGTCCTGGTCAACTCATGGTGTGTCCTGGTCAACTCATGGTGTGTCCTGGTCAACTCATGGTGTGTCCTGGTCAACTCATGGTGTCCTGGTCAACTCATGGTGTGTCCTGGTCAACTCATGGTGTCCTGGTCAACTCATGGTGTGTCCTGGTCAACTCATGGTGTGTCCTGGTCAACTCATTGTGTGTCCTGGTCAACTCATGGTGTCCTGGTCAACTCATGGTGTGTCCTGGTCAACTAGTGAAATCCATGAAAGTCATCATGTCAACAAAACTGTCCTCCCGGCACCCAGCACCACATCAGTTAAGACTGTGAGGAGACAACAACTTAACTGTGAACGTTTTCTTCACCATGTTATTAAGTGGTTGCCTGGCACCAATATGTTGGTTGCCTGGATACCAGTCTGCAGATTCTATCATTCCACTCCTTCACACTCTTTGTCATGCCAAACATGGAGTACAGGGTGTGGCATGTTAGCACACAACAGGTATGGATTTCAGTTACTCCTAAAATAATACAGTACAACTTCAAGTACAATACCCAGCTAATACACAGCTACACACCTGACAACCAAACATACAGTACTAGTCACACTACATGTATACCACTAGGTGGAGCTGTTGGACTACTGACATTCACCCAGTGCTTGACTTGGACTGAACTAGATACTGCAGATACTCATTTTGAGTGCTGGTACTGTTTATATTTAGGTGCTGGAACTCTGCAATACTTTTGAGCTAATATTATATAAGTGGTGCAGGAACTCAAGCAGTAGAACATTTGAGGTGCTGGTTCTCTGTTCAGGTGAACTCCTCCCCAAGCCAACCACTGGCAACAACTCACCTCAGGTCCACCTCAGGTTTCACAGCTAGTAACCATCACAGTCATAGACACATTATCTTATTATGGTATTTGACTTGTATGAAAAACTCACCAGAAAGACCTGTGGGTTGTTTTTGTCAATATGTCTCAATGGTAAAACATATATTAAATTACATACATTTTACTTTATTGCATTTGAACCTGTCCATCATCATGAACATGTGAACATCTTTGACCGGGACGTTATTATTATTACACATGTTATATAAACATAGAACTGCATCATACATCAACATCAATATCAGTATCCACACAGTCACCATGTAAATATCAGCTCATAATCACACAGTTCTTTATATAATATAAGCAGCGTGTACACCAGCCCTGTGCCTTACAACTACAGACGCAACATTACAGTACCTTTCCCCAAATTCACAGCTTTTACAGAAATCCCAATTGGAGGATTCCAGCATTTCCTGACCATTCCTTCCTGATTCCAGGAGTCTTCCTACTGGGTTTTTTGGAAAATCTGTGAATTCTGGGAAAGTTACCAGAATTCTTTGCAGTCCTATTTACAACACTGTCTCACTTTAAGCAACGATTACAACCACCACAACGGTCACAACATGGTGTTAAAATAATCACCAGCAACCACACAGAATATTAGCCAAACCCATGAAATACCATGAGATGAGCCAGTAGTTCACTTCTCACCAGAACTCATTGGGAGGAATCAGAGAGTAGAGTAGCATACCACTCACAGACACTTGGAAAGTACTGCACCTTTACATGAAAGTACTGCACCTTTACATGAAAGTACTGCACCTTTACATGAAAGTACTGCACCTTTACATGAAAGTACTTCAGCTTTACATGAAAGTACTGCACCTTTACATGAAAGTACTGCACCTTTACATGAAAGTACTGCACCTTTACATGAAAGTACTTCAGCTTTACATGAAAGTACTGCACCTTTACATGAAAGTACTGCACCTTTACATGAAAGTACTGCACCTTTACATGAAAGTACTGCACCTTTACATGAAAGTAATGCACCTTTACAAAGTACTGCACCTTTACAAAGTACTGCACCTACAAAGTACCTCACCTTTATAAAGTACTGCAGCTTTACATGTCCACTGATTCACCTAATTATATCTATCTGCCAACTGGAAAGGCAACTGTGTTCTGTGGGATTGTTGAAGTTGTGTAACTGTGTTCTGTGGGATTGTTGAAGTTGTGTAACTGTGTTCTGTGGGATTGTTGAAGTTGTGTAACTGTGTTCTGTGGGATTGTTGAAGTTGTGTAACTGTGTTCTGTGGGATTGTTGAAGTTGTGTAACTGTGTTCTGTGGGATTGTTGAAGTTGTGTAACTGTGTTCTGTGGGATTGTTGAAGTTGTGTAACTGTGTTCTGTGGGATTGTTGAAGTTGTGTAACTGTGTTCTGTGGGATTGTTGAAGTTGTGTAACTGTGTTCTGTGGGATTGTTGAAGTTGTGTAACTGTGTTCTGTGGGATTGT
This sequence comes from Thymallus thymallus, assembly GCA_023634145.1. NCBI lineage: Eukaryota > Metazoa > Chordata > Actinopteri > Salmoniformes > Salmonidae > Thymallus > Thymallus thymallus. The sequence goes on from CM042389.1 coordinate 1,384,473, forward strand.
TGAAGTTGTGTAACTGTGTTCTGTGGGATTGTTGAAGTTGTGTAACTGTGTTCTGTGGGATTGTTGAAGTTGTGTAACTGTGTTCTGTGGGATTGTTGAAGTTGTGTAACTGTGTTCTGTGGGATTGTTGAAGTTGTGTAACTGTGTTCTGTGGGATTGTTGAAGTTGTGTAAATCTATAGCAATAGTTCAGTTAAAACCATGCTTGGTAACAACAATAACAGATATTCTCATACATTTGACAGCCCTTTTATGTGTATAAACCCCGTTGGGTTGGATGCCCTACAAATCTAATCAAATCACATCTCTCCTTCTGTCCGTTCTGTCCATGTCCTGCTCATTTCTGTCCTTTTGATCTACTGTGAGGTGGAAAACCAACACAGAAAGACTGGGGCTGGTTGGATCTGTTCACCTCCATGGTTGTAAAACATTATCCTAAATATAAACCAACATAGTGAATACCATTGGTGTTTAATATAAGGGTTTCAGCATGACATATCCTGTGTTCTTTTACACACTTAATTTATTTTACTGCCAATATGTCTTTGTTGTCAATGTTTTGGGACCAAACCGGTGGCAGTTGTGAAAAAAAACTAGTTGGAAGAGATGCAGAGTTAATTTCAGATAATAGTGTATTTTATTCTGGTGTTACTGTTTTTCTTTGTATTATTATTTCACTCTGCATCGAATAAGAAAGGCTCGTAAGTACAGTCCATCTCCCTGGCCAACTATCCTGTTAAACAATCCCAGAGAGGCAGTACCGACAGAGTCCTACAGCTGACCCAGACCCCAGTAGATTAGGGCTCCTTCTTGCGGAAGGCGACCGCTTGCCTCTGCTGGAACTGGGGCTTGTTGCGTTTGTTGATGTCCTGCCAGCGGCAGAGCAGAATCATCTTGAAGGTATTCCTGAAGGTAATGTTGCACATGGCGTAACACATGGGGTTGATGGTGCTGTTGACGTAGCACAGCCAGTAGCCCAGAGCCCACAGCGCCTCAGGGATGCAGTCAGTATAGAAGGTGTTGACCAGCACCATAATGTTATAGGGAGTCCAGGTTATGATGAAAGCCAACAAGATGGAGCTGAGGGTCTGGGCAGCCTTCTTCTCTTTCTGCTTCTGGACTACACCCTGCTTCTTACGCTTGGTGGTCTGGGTCTTGGCTTTGGAGGCGAAGCGCTTGGCCATGGCTGCGTCCTTCAGGGAGATGGGGGCCAAGGGGGCTGAGGAGGACTTAGAGGTGGAGGACACATCCCCTATTTGGCTCTTGGTGGAGGTCTGGATGGAGGATGAGGAGGTGACGGGGGTCTTGGAGAAGGAGCGTTGGTGGTAGCTGTTGTCTTTCTCCCTGCTGGTACTAGAGGACGTCATTTTGTTCTTATTATCGCCTGCCGGTGGCCGGATAGGGTCCTCCTCCGTAGCATCCTGGTCCTCAGGAGAGGTCAGCTGGGGGTCAGTGTTAGGGTCGTTGCCAGGGGCGGGATTTATCCCCGGTAGGTTGACCACGATGGAATAGATAGCTCGGCTTGACTCTGTCGCCCCCTCCTCGTCCTCAGAGTCTGATTGATCCATGGAGGCCACGCCCCCATCATTGTTGTTCCAGCTATCGGAGCTGCTGTGTTCATGCTCTCCACCCACTGTGGCCGCCTTCTTCTTGGACCATCTACTCAGCGGCCAGAACCGGAAGCACCCTCTGGACGTCTTGGCTCCAGAGCCTTTCTGACCGGCCTGGTTAAGCTCATAACTGCTGCAGCTCCTGGAGCTTCCCGTCTTGGGCACCATGGGAGCCTCCTCTTCCTGGGCCTCATCCTTCTCCTCCTTCTGGCTTCCCCCCTGGCCCGCCTTGTTCCCTACCCCTGACCCCCTCAACCCCGCCAGGTCCTTCTGCCTGTTCTCTGTCTCTCTGTAGATCCTCCAGTAGAGAACCATCATGATGGTGACAGGCAGGTAGAAGGCAGCGATGGCTGTGCAGAATGTGATAATAGGCTCTGAGAGAAACTGGATGTAGCATTCTCCAGGAGGCACAGTACGCTCCCCTACCAGATACTGCCAGAAGAGTATAGCCGGGGCCCACAGGACGAAGGACACCGACCAGGCCATGCTGATCATAGTCAGAGCTCTCTTAGTGGTCCTCTTGACCCGGTAGGTCAGAGGTCGAGTTATGGAAAAGTAGCGATCGAAGCTGATGACCAGCAGGTTCATGACGGAGGCGTTGCTCGCCACATAGTCGATAGCCAACCACAGGTCGCACGCCCAGTTCCCTAAAGCCCATTGGTCCATGATAATGTAAGTGGTGTAGAGGTTCATGGAAAGCGTCCCTAGAGTTAGAACGTTGTATTTTAGTTTCCCTCCAATATTACAGTACTTGACATATTACATATTCATGAGACAATGTAGGCAATCATAGTACCATATAAGATCCATATCAGCTATGATACATTACATCATCTATCCACGTATGAAAACACTAAGTACAGTAAAATACCGATGATGAGGTCAGCAAAGGCCAGGCTGAGGAGGTAGTAATTATTGACCGTCTTCAGCTGCTTGTTCACCTGGAAGAGAGAAGGGAAACGGTTCTTATTAACGTGTCACTCCACAATATAACATCGGTTAACAAGACATATGATGTTAAAAGATGTTAAAACAATGTTGTGGACCAATCAGTAAGAGTTTTGAGGCACGTACGCAACAATTACGGCCTACGATACACATACCATCAAGCTACAGAAACAGGAGGCAGGCTCCTGCCCTGTGGGCCATTCTAGCTCGGACAAGCCTACTTAGAAACAATTACAGGCAGTCATAATACAACGTAACCTGAATCTACCTTGAAGGAGATGAGCACCAGGATGTTTCCTACGACGGTGACCAGAGACAGAGACCCGGTGAGGAACACGATCAGGATGACCTGCCAGACCGTGTGACCTCCCAGAGGGTCATAGGTCACCATGGGGTCAAGGAGAGAGGTGTTGGACAGGCTGGTCAAAGAAGAAGAAAATTGTTACTTTGTTAATTGTCACAGAAACACTGAAATGTGTATTATCCCTTCATCCAAACACGTCTGAGACACACAGACACGCACAGAGAGGTTGGAGGAATGAATGCAGTGCCCCTGGAGCAGTTTAGAGCTTAAATCCCTTGCTCAAGGGCACAACGGCAGGAGATGGAATCTCGTATAATGATTTTCAGAAACCCTCCAGTTACTGGCTCACTCCCTGCAAATTCCCCCAGAGTCAGCTCTGGGATTCGGTTTCTAACCCTAACCCTCTAACCTCTACCTGGTCAGGTTGGTGAGGTCCCTGGTAATCGAGTCGTTGTCCAGCACAAGGCCCAGGCCCAGAATGGCGGTGTCGGGATAGGCCATCATCCCTGGCGAGCTGTTGGTCAGGTACATACTGAGGTCTACAGAGGAGGAAGAGCTGGACGAGTTCAGGTTCAAGGTCATAGTGCTGCCGTCCTGAGGGCATATTCTGGAGACACCTGGGAGAGAAAATACTATTTGTTTTGGGCTTTTTAAAGTCATAATAAACTAAAAGCATTGTATTTGGGACAATACATTCACTAAACCCTAAACCTCATCTACATATTGTAAAGACTATTATGGACATTGAGAAGGTGAGGAGACTAAACAGTCATTTTCAAAACATATTGATTTCCAGAGATTTCAAAACCACTCCCTTTTCCCGGGATAAATAAATGTGAGAAACCGGTAAATTATAGTAAATTATTTATATGAACATCATGAAAATGGAACTGTTAAATGAAATGTAATGTCTAAATATGTTTTCTCTTCGGTCTCTGCATGATGAATCATCAACACTCAGGGTTTAGGACAGACAGCGCATCTCAGTAAGGAGGGCCGTTCACAATGAATGTAGATCCATCATCTCATCATGGTAACAGAACAAAAAGACTGAACGACTGGGTCACGTCCACAGATACAGAACAAAAAGACTGAACGACTGGGTCACGTCCACAGATACAGAACAAAAAGACTGAACGACTGGGTCACGTCCACAGATACAGAACAAAAAGACTGAACGACTGGGTCACGTCCACAGATACAGAACAAAAAGACTGAACGACTGGGTCACGTCCACAGATACAGAACAAAAAGACTGAACGACTGGGTCACGTCCACAGATACAGAACAAAAAGACTGAACGACTGGGTCACGTCCACAGATACAGAACAAAAAGACTGAACGACTGGGTCACGTCCACAGATACAGAACAAAAAGACTGAACGACTGGGTCACGTCCACAGATACAGAACAAAAAGACTGAACGACTGGGTCACGTCCACAGATACAGAACAAAAAGACTGAACGACTGGGTCACGTCCATAGATACAGAACAAAAAGACTGAACGACTGGGTCACGTCCATAGAGACAGAACAAAAAGACTGAACGACTGGGTCACGTCCACAGATACAGAACAAAAAGACTGAACGACTGGGTCACGTCCACAGATACAGAACAAAAAGACTGAACGACTGGGTCACGTCCACAGATACAGAACAAAAAGACTGAACGACTGGGTCACGTCCACAGATACAGAACAAAAAGACTGAACGACTGGGTCACGTCCACAGATACAGAACAAAAAGACTGAACGACTGGGTCACGTCCACAGATACAGAACAAAAAGACTGAACGACTGGGTCACGTCCACAGATACAGAACAAAAAGACTGAACGACTGGGTCACGTCCATAGAGACAGAACAAAAAGACTGAACGACTGGGTCACGTCCACAGATACAGAACAAAAAGACTGAACGACTGGGTCACTTCCACAGATACAGAACAAAAAGACTGAACGACTGGGTCACGTCCACAGATACAGAACAAAAAGACTGAACGACTGGGTCACGTCCACAGATACAGAACAAAAAGACTGAACGACTGGGTCACGTCCACAGATACAGAACAAAAAGACTGAACGACTGGGTTGCGTCCATAGATACAGAACAAAAAGACTGAACGACTGGGTCGCGTCCATAGATACAGAACAAAAAGACTGAACGACTGGGTCACGTCCATAGAGACAGAACAAAAAGACTGAACGACTGGGTCACGTCCATAGATACAGAACAAAAAGACTGAACGACTGGGTCACATCCATAGATACAGAACAAAACGACTGAACGACTGGGTCACGTCCATAGAGACAGAACAAAAAGACTGAACGACTGGGTCGCGTCCATAGATACAGAACAAAAAGACTGAACGACTGGGTCACGTCCACAGATACAGAACAAAAAGACTGAACGACTGGGTCACGTCCATAGATACAGAACAAAAAGACTGAACGACTGGGTCACGTCCATAGATACAGAACAAAAAGACTGAACGACTGGGTCACGTCCATAGATACAGAACAAAAAGACTGAACGACTGGGTCACGTCCATAGATACAGAACAAAAAGACTGAACGACTGGGTCACGTCCATAGAGACAGAACAAAAAGACTGAACGACTGGGTCACGTCCATAGAGACAGAACAAAAAGACTGAACGACTGGGTCACGTCCATAGAGACAGAACAAAAAGACTGAACGACTGGGTCACGTCCATAGAGACAGAACAAAAAGACTGAACGACTGTTTTTATTTTATTTTTTTATTTCACCTTTATTTAACCAGGTAGGTTTTATTTCACCTTTATTTAACCAGGTAGGTTTTATTTCACCTTTATTTAACCAGGTAGGTTTTATTTCACCTTTATTTAACCAGGTAGGTTTTATTTCACCTTTATTTAACCAGGTAGGTCAGTTGAGAACAAGTTCTCATTTACAACTGTGACCTGGCCAAGACAAAGCAAAGCAGTGCAACAGAAAACAACACAGAGTTACACATGAGAATAAACGTACAGTCAAAAACACAATAGAACATCTATATACAGAGTGCAAATGTAGTGCAAAATGCAGTAAGGTTAGGAAGGTAGGACAATAAATAGACCATAGTGGTGAAATAAATTATAGATTAGCATAATCACTGGAATGATGGAATGTGCAAATTATGATGTGCAAATAGAGATACTGGAGTGCAAAATTGAGCGGAAGTAAAAAAATAAATATGGGGATGAGGTAGTAGGATGGGCTATTTACAGAAGGGCTGTATACAGGTGCAGTGATCGATAAGTGAGGGAGAACCTCTAGCTTCAAGGATTTTTGCAATTCGTTCCAGTCATTGGCAGCAGAGAACTGGAAGGAATGGCGGCCAAAGGAGGTGTTGGCTTTGGGGATGACCAGTGAGATATACCTGCTGGAGCGCATGCTACGGGTGGGTGTTGCTATGGTGACCAGCGAGCTGAGATAAGGCAGGGATTTACCTAATAAAGACTTATAGATGACCTGGAGCCAGTGGGTTTGGCGACGAATATGTAGTGAGGGCCAGCCAACGAGAGCATACAGGTCACAGTGGTGGGTAGTGTATGGGGCTTTGGTAACAAAACGGATGGCACTATGATAGACTACATCCAATTTTCTGAGTAGAGTGTTGGAGGCTATTATGTAAATGACATCGCTGAAGTCAAGGATTGGTAGGATGGTCAGTTTTACAAGGGCATGTTTGGCAGCATGAGTGAAGGAGGCTTTGTTGCGAAATAGGAAGCCATTCTAGATTTAATTTTGGATTGGAGATGGTTAATGTGAGTCTGGAAGTTGAGTTTACAGTCTAACCAGACACCTAGGTATTTGTAGGTGTCCACGTATTCTAAGTCAGACCCGTCGAGGGTAGTGATGATAGTCCGGTGGGCGGGTGCGGGCAACGTTCTATTGAAAAGCATGCATTTAGTTTTACTAGCATTTAAGAGCAGTTGGAGGCCACGGAAGGGAGAGAGAGAACTCCATGGTAAGCAACATTTGCCTCCTGTGCAGTTTATAAATTGTTGCATCACATTTCTTTGGCAAGAATAGAATGAAAGACAGTGGTTCCCAAACTGTGGGGCGTGCTGCCCGGGGGGGCCGCGGGGTTGGCAGGGAGGCCGCGGGGTTGGCAGGGAGGCCGCGGGGTTGGCAGGTGGGCCGCGGGGTTGGCAGGGAGGCCGCGGGGTTGGCAGGGGGGCCGCGGGGTTGGCAGGGGGGATCCATAATTTACATAAGTATTCACACCCCTGAGTCAATACATGTTAGAATCACATTTGGGAGTGATTACAGCTGTGAGTCTTTCTGGGTAAGTCTCTAAGTGCTTTGTACACCTGGATTGCACAATATTTTTGTCAGGCTCTGGCCATAGAGAAGCCTATTGCTTCTCTATAATATTCTATGGTCAGAGTCTGGCAGATCTATATGTTCTATCTCTGTGTGGTGTTGTTGGCGATCATACGTTTCCTGTAGTTCTTGACCAGGTTTGCACACACTGCAGCAGGGATTTTGGCCCACTCCTTCATACAGACCTTCTCCAGATCCTTCAGGTTTCAGGGCTGTCGCTGGGCAATTCGGACTTTCAGCTCCCTCCAAAGATTTTCTATTGGGTTCAGGTCTGGAGACTGGCTAGGCCACTCCAAGACCTTGAGATGCTTCTTACGGAGCCACTCCTTAGTTGCCCTGGCTGTGTGTTTTGTGTCGTTGTCATGCTGGAAGACCCAGCCACGACCCATCTTCAATGCTCTTTCTGAGGGAAGGAGGTTGTTGGCCAAGATCTCGCGATACATGGCCCCATCCATCCTCCCCTCAATACGGTGCAGTCGTCCTGTCCCCTTTGCAGAAAAGCATCCCCAAAGAATGATGTTTCCACCTCCATGCTTCACGGTTGGGATGGTGTTCTTGGGGTTGTACTCATCCTTCTTCTTCCTCCAAACACGGCGAGTGGAGTTTAGACCAAAAAGCTCTATTTTTGTCTCATCAGACCACATGACCTTCTTCCATTCCTCCTCTGGATCATCCAGATGGTCATTGGCAAACTTCAGATGGGCCTGGACATGCGCTGGCTTGAGCAGGGTGACCTTGCGTGCGCTGCAGGATTTTAATCCATGACGGCGTAGTGTGTTACTAATGGTTTTCTTTGAGACTGTGGTCCCAGCTCTCTTCAGGTCATTGACCAGGTCCTGCCGTGGAGTTCTGGGCTGATCCCTCACCTTCCTCATGATCGTTGATGCCCCACGAGGTGAGATCTTGCATGGTGCCCCAGACCGAGGGAGATTGACGTCATCTTGAACTTCTTCCATTTTCTAATAATTGCGCCAACAGTTGTTGCCTTCTCACCAAGCTGCTTGCCTATTGTCCTGTAGCCCATCCCAGCCTTGTGCAGGTCTACAATTTTATCCCTGATGTCCTTACACAGCTCTCTGGTCTTGGCCACTGTGGAGAAGTTGGAGTCTGTTTGATTGAGTGTGTGGACAGGTGTCTTTTATACAGGTAACGAGTTCAAACAGGTGCAGTTAATACAGGTAATGAGTGGAGAACAGGAGGGCTTCTTAAAGAAAAACTAACAGGTCTGTGAGAGCCGGAATTCTTACTGGTTGGTAGGTGATCAAATACTTATGTCATGCAATAAAATGCAAATTAATTATTTCAAAATCATACAATGTGATTTTCTGGATTTTTGTTTTAGATTCCGTCTCTCACAGTTGAAGAGTACCTATGATAAAAATGACAGACCTCTACATGCTTTGTAAGTAGGAAAACCTGCAAAATCGGCAGTGTATCAAATACTTGATCTCCCCACTGTATACAGACAGACTGTTCATCATAACTGACATATACTGACAGACTGTTCATCATAACTGACATATACTGACAGACTGTTCATCATAACTGACATGTACTGACAGACTGTTCATCATGACTGACATACAGTATATCCCGCTGCTGATAGAATTACAGTACATATCACCGGACTCCTGAGACGGCTGTTAAACTGTGCTGCTTGGCCACTACTCTATGAGCCCTGGTCAAAGGTTGTGCACTATATAGGGAATAGGGTGCCTTTTGGGACTTAGTTACACTCTCCTACTGAAAACAGAGGAGTCCAACCAGTCGAGATGTACTGAAGCAGAGCAGGCAATTCCACCAGTGTAATTTTCAGCCACTTGAACACCAATGATTGCAATCAGAAATGGCATCGGACCCTTCAGTGGCATCATGCTTTCAGTCAGAAGCAATCACTAAAGCATTGCTGCCATTGCTTCTTCATGCATTAATCAAATGTTCACAAGCACCGTAAAGAGAAAAATGCAATTGTCTGACTTCGAGGAATTTAATTTTAGGCGAAAATATCCAGTTTAGACACACCTACTCATTCAAGGGTTTGTCTTTATTTTGACTCGTGAAGACAGCAAAAGTATAAAATAACACATATGGAATCATGTAGTAACCAAAAAAGTGTTAACGAATCAAAATATATTTTATATTTGAGATTCTTCAAAGTAGCCACCCTTTGCCTTGATGACAGCTTGGCACACACTTGGCATTCTCTCAACCAGCTTCATGAGGTAGTCACCTGGAATGCATTTCAATTAACAGGTGTGCCTTGTTAAAAGTTTATTTGTGGAATTTATTTCCTTCTTAATGCGTTTGAGCCAATCAGTTGTGTTGTGACAAGGTAGGGTTGGTAAACAGAAGATAGCCCTATTTGGTAAAAGACCAAGTCCATATTATGGCAAGAACAGCTCAAATAAACAAGGAGATATGACAGTCCATCATTACTTTAAGACATGAAGGTCAGTCAACAATCCTGAAAATTTCAACAACTTTTAAAGTTTATTCAAGTGCAGTCGTAAAAACCATCAAGCGCTATGATGAAACTGGCTCTCATGAGAACCGCCACAGGACAGGAAGACCCAGAGTTACCTCTGCTGCAGAGGATAAGTTAATTAGAGTTACCAGCAACTGTTCAGAGGAGACTGTGTGAATCAGGCCTTCATGGTCAAAGAAACCACTACTAAAGGACACCAATAAGAAGAAGAGACTTGCTTGGGCCAAGAAACACGAGCAATGGACATTAGACCGGTGGAAATCTGTCCTTTGGTCTGATGAGTCTAAATTTGAGATTTTTGGTTCCAACCGGCGTGTCTTTGTGAGACGCAGAGTAGGTGACCGGATGACCTCCTCATGTGTGGTTCCCACTGTGAAGCATGGAGGAGGAGGTGTGATGGTGTGGGGGTGCTTTGCTGGTGACACAATCTGATTTATTTAGAATTCAAGGCACACTTAACCAGCATGGCACAGACACATTCATACACACACACAAGACACACACACACAACATACGCACTATACACACACGTACACATGGATATTGTACTGTAGATATGTGGTAGTGGTGGAGTAGGGGCCTGAGGGCACACAGTGTGTTGTGAAATCTGTGAATGTATTGGTTGTATAAATTGTATAAACTGAATTAGTTTTGCTGGATCCCAGGAAGAGTAGCTTCTGCAGCTAATGGGGATCCATAAAAAATACATAAATACAAATGGCTCCACAGCATTCTGCAGCGATACACCATCTCAACAGGACAATGACCCAACACACCTCCAGGCTGTGTAAGGGCTATTTGACCAAGAAGGAGAGTGATGGAGTGCTGCATCAGATGACCTGGCCTCCACAATCACCCGACCTCAACCCAATTGAGATGGTTTGGGATGAGCTGGACCGCAGAGTGAAGGAAAAGCAGCCAACAAGTGCTCAGCATATGTGGGAACTCCTTCAAGACTGTTG
>CM042389.1:1400129-1492108 GCA_023634145.1 Thymallus thymallus
TTCATCACAGTGCTGTGGACTACACCACCTCTCCTCAGTCAGTGAGATGTATTCATCACAGTGCTGTGGACTACACCACCTCTCCTCAGTCAGTGAGATGTATTCATCACAGTGCTGTGGACTACACCACCTCTCCTCAGTCAGTGAGATGTATTCATCACAGTGCTGTGGACTACACCACCTCTCCTCAGTCAGTGAGATGTATTCATCACAGTGCTGTGGACTACACCACCTCTCCTCAGTCAGTGAGATGTATTCATCACAGTGCTGTGGACTACACCACCTTTCCTCAGTCAGTCAGATGTATTCATCACAGTGCTGTGGACTACACCACCTCTCCTCAGTCAGTCAGATGTATTCATCACAGTGCTGTGGACTACACCACCTCTCCTCAGTCAGTGAGATGTATTCATCACAGTGCTGTGGACTACACCACCTCTCCTCAGTCAGTGAGATGTATTCATCACAGTGCTGTGGACTACACCACCTCTCCTCAGTCAGTGAGATGTATTCATCACAGTGCTGTGGACTACACCACCTCTCCTCAGTCAGTGAGATGTATTCATCACAGTGCTGTGGACTACACCACCTCTCCTCAGTCAGTGAGATGTATTCATCACAGTGCTGTGGACTACACCACCTCTCCTCAGTCAGTGAGATGTATTCATCACAGTGCTGTGGACTACACCACCTCTCCTCAGTCAGTGAGATGTATTCATCACAGTGCTGTGGACTACAGCACCTCTCCTCAGTCAGTCAGATGTCTTCATCACAGTGCTGTGGACTACAGCACCTCTCCTCAGTCAGTCAGATGTATTCATCACAGTGCTGTGGACTACACCACCTCTCCTCAGTCAGTCAGATGTATTCATCACAGTGCTGTGGACTACAGCACCACTCCTCAGTCAGTCAGATGTCTTCATCACAGTGCTGTGGACTACACCACCTCTCCTCAGTCAGTCAGATGTCTTCATCACAGTGCTGTGGACTACACCACCTCTCCTCAGTCAGTCAGATGTATTCATCACAGTGCTGTGGACTACACCACCTCTCCTCAGTCAGTCAGATGTATTCATCACAGTGCTGTGGACTACACCACCTCTCCTCAGTCAGTCAGATGTCTTCATCACAGTGCTGTGGACTACACCACCTCTCCTCAGTCAGTCAGATGTCTTCATCACAGTGCTGTGGACTACACCACCTCTCCTCAGTCAGTCAGATGTCTTCATCACAGTGCTGTGGACTACACCACCTCTCCTCAGTCAGTGAGATGTATTCATCACAGTGCTGTGGACTACACCACCTCTCCTCAGTCAGTCAGATGTATTCATCACAGTGCTGTGGACAACACCACCTCTCCTCAGTCAGTCAGATGTCTTCATCACAGTGCTGTGGACTACACCACCTCTCCTCAGTCAGTCAGATGTCTTCATCACAGTGCTGTGGACTACACCACCTCTCCTCAGTCAGTGAGATGTATTCATCACAGTGCTGTGGACAATACACCACCTCTCCTCAGTCAGTCAGATGTATTCATCACAGTGCTGTGGACTACACCACCTCTCCTCAGTCAGTCAGATGTATTCATCACAGTGCTGTGGACTACACCACCTCCCCTCAGTCAGTCAGATGTATTCATCACAGTGCTGTGGACTACACCACCTCTCCTCAGTCAGTCAGATGTATTCATCACAGTGCTGTGGACTACAGCACCTCTCCTCAGTCAGTCAGATGTATTCATCACAGTGCTGTGGACTACACCACCTCTCCTCAGTCAGTCAGATGTATTCATCACAGTGCTGTGGACTACACCACCTCTCCTCAGTCAGTGAGATGTATTCATCACAGTGCTGTGGACTACACCACCTCTCCTCAGTCAGTCAGATGTATTCATCACAGTGCTGTGGACTACACCACCTCTCCTCAGTCAGTCAGATGTATTCATCACAGTGCTGTGGACTACACCACCTCTCCTCAGTCAGTCAGATGTATTCATCACAGTGCTGTGGACTACACCACCTCTCCTCAGTCAGTCAGATGTCTTCATCACAGTGCTGTGGACTACACCACCTCTCCTCAGTCAGTCAGATGTATTCATCACAGTGCTGTGGACAATACACCACCTCTCCTCAGTCAGTCAGATGTATTCATCACAGTGCTGTGGACTACACCACCTCTCCTCAGTCAGTCAGATGTATTCATCACAGTGCTGTGGACTACACCACCTCTCCTCAGTCAGTCAGATGTCTTCATCACAGTGCTGTGGACTACACCACCTCTCCTCAGTCAGTCAGATGTCTTCATCACAGTGCTGTGGACTACACCACCTCTCCTCAGTCAGTGAGATGTATTCATCACAGTGCTGTGGACTACACCACCTCTCCTCAGTCAGTCAGATGTCTTCATCACAGTGCTGTGGACTACACCACCTCTCCTCAGTCAGTGAGATGTATTCATCACAGTGCTGTGGACTACACCACCTCTCCTCAGTCAGTCAGATGTATTCATCACAGTGCTGTGGACAATACACCACCTCTCCTCAGTCAGTCAGATGTATTCATCACAGTGCTGTGGACAATACACCCCCTCCTCAGTCAGTCAGATGTATTCATCACAGTGCTGTGGGCTACACCACCTCTCCTCAGTCAGTCAGATGTATTCATCACAGTGCTGTGGACTACACCACCTCTCCTCAGTCAGTCAGATGTATTCATCACAGTGCTGTGGACTACACCACCTCTCCTCAGTCAGTCAGATGTATTCATCACAGTGCTGTGGACTACACCACCTCTCCTCAGTCAGTCAGATGTATTCATCACAGTGCTGTGGACTACACCACCTCTCCTCAGTCAGTGAGATGTATTCATCACAGTGCTGTGGACTACACCACCTCTCCTCAGTCAGTCAGATGTATTCATCACAGTGCTGTGGACTACACCACCTCTCCTCAGTCAGTCAGATGTCTTCATCACAGTGCTGTGGACTACACCACCTCTCCTCAGTCAGTCAGATGTATTCATCACAGTGCTGTGGACAATACACCACCTCTCCTCAGTCAGTCAGATGTATTCATCACAGTGCTGTGGACTACACCACCTCTCCTCAGTCAGTCAGATGTATTCATCACAGTGCTGTGGACTACACCACCTCTCCTCAGTCAGTCAGATGTCTTCATCACAGTGCTGTGGACTACACCACCTCTCCTCAGTCAGTCAGATGTCTTCATCACAGTGCTGTGGACTACACCACCTCTCCTCAGTCAGTGAGATGTATTCATCACAGTGCTGTGGACTACACCACCTCTCCTCAGTCAGTCAGATGTCTTCATCACAGTGCTGTGGACTACACCACCTCTCCTCAGTCAGTGAGATGTATTCATCACAGTGCTGTGGACTACACCACCTCTCCTCAGTCAGTCAGATGTCTTCATCACAGTGCTGTGGACTACACCACCTCTCCTCAGTCAGTCAGATGTATTCATCACAGTGCTGTGGACTACACCACCTCTCCTCAGTCAGTCAGATGTATTCATCACAGTGCTGTGGACTACACCACCTCTCCTCAGTCAGTCAGATGTCTTCATCACAGTGCTGTGGACTACACCACCTCTCCTCAGTCAGTCAGATGTCTTCATCACAGTGCTGTGGACTACACCACCTCTCCTCAGTCACTCAGATGTCTTCATCACAGTGCTGTGGACTACACCACCTCTCCTCAGTCAGTCAGATGTCTTCATCACAGTGCTGTGGACTACACCACCTCTCCTCAGTCAGTCAGATGTATTCATCACAGTGCTGTGGACTACACCACCTCTCCTCAGTCATTCAGATGTCTTCATCACAGTGCTGTGGACTACACCACCTCTCCTCAGTCAGTCAGATGTATTCATCACAGTGCTGTGGACTACACCACCTCTCCTCAGTCAGTCAGATGTATTCATCACAGTGCTGTGGACTACACCACCTCTCCTCAGTCAGTCAGATGTATTCATCACAGTGCTGTGGACTACACCACCTCTCCTCAGTCAGTCAGATGTATTCATCACAGTGCTGTGGACTACACCACCTCTCCTCAGTCAGTCAGATGTATTCATCACAGTGCTGTGGACTACACCACCTCTCCTCAGTCAGTCAGATGTATTCATCACAGTGCTGTGGACTACACCACCTCTCCTCAGTCAGTCAGATGTATTCATCACAGTGCTGTGGACTACACCACCTCTCCTCAGTCAGTCAGATGTATTCATCACAGTGCTGTGGACTACACCACCTCTCCTCAGTCAGTCAGATGTCTTCATCACAGTGCTGTGGACTACACCACCTCTCCTCAGTCAGTCAGATGTATTCATCACAGTGCTGTGGACTACACCACCTCTCCTCAGTCAGTCAGATGTATTCATCACAGTGCTGTGGACTACACCACCTCTCCTCAGTCAGTCAGATGTATTCATCACAGTGCTGTGGACTACACCACCTCTCCTAATTCAGTCAGATGTATTCATCACAGTGCTGTGGACTACACCACCTCTCCTCAGTCAGTCAGATGTATTCATCACAGTGCTGTGGACTACACCACCTCTCCTCAGTCAGTCAGATGTATTCATCACAGTGCTGTGGACTACACCACCTCTCCTCAGTCAGTCAGATGTATTCATCACAGTGCTGTGGACTACACCACCTCTCCTCAGTCAGTCAGATGTATTCATCACAGTGCTGTGGACTACACCACCTCTCCTCAGTCAGTCAGATGTATTCATCACAGTGCTGTGGACTACACCACCTCTCCTCAGTCAGTCAGATGTATTCATCACAGTGCTGTGGACTACACCACCTCTCCTCAGTCAGTCAGATGTATTCATCACAGTGCTGTGGACTACACCACCTCTCCTCAGTCAGTCAGATGTATTCATCACAGTGCTGTGGACTACACCACCTCTCCTCAGTCAGTCAGATGTATTCATCACAGTGCTGTGGACTACAGCACCTCTCCTCAGTCAGTCAGATGTATTCATCACAGTGCTGTGGACTACACCACCTCTCCTCAGTCAGTCAGATGTCTTCATCACAGTGCTGTGGACTACACCACCTCTCCTCAGTCAGTCAGATGTATTCATCACAGTGCTGTGGACTACACCACCTCTCCTCAGTCAGTCAGATGTATTCATCACAGTGCTGTGGACTACACCACCTCTCCTCAGTCAGTCAGATGTATTCATCACAGTGCTGTGGACTACACCACCTCTCCTCAGTCAGTCAGATGTATTCATCACAGTGCTGTGGACTACACCACCTCTCCTCAGTCAGTCAGATGTATTCATCACAGTGCTGTGGACTACACCACCTCTCCTCAGTCAGTCAGATGTATTCATCACAGTGCTGTGGACTACACCACCTCTCCTCAGTCAGTGAGATGTATTCATCACAGTGCTGTGGACTACACCACCTCTCCTCAGTCAGTCAGATGTATTCATCACAGTGCTGTGGACTACACCACCTCTCCTCAGTCAGTCAGATGTCTTCATCACAGTGCTGTGGACTACACCACCTCTCCTCAGTCAGTCAGATGTATTCATCACAGTGCTGTGGACTACACCACCTCTCCTCAGTCAGTCAGATGTATTCATCACAGTGCTGTGGACTACACCACCTCTCCTCAATCAGTCAGATGTATTCATCACAGTGCTGTGGACTACACCACCTCTCCTCAGTCAGTCAGATGTATTCATCACAGTGCTGTGGACTACACCACCTCTCCTCAGTCAGTCAGATGTATTCATCACAGTGCTGTGGACTACACCACCTCTCCTCAGTCAGTCAGATGTATTCATCACAGTGCTGTGGACTACACCACCTCTCCTCAGTCAGTCAGATGTATTCATCACAGTGCTGTGGACTACACCACCTCTCCTCAGTCAGTCAGATGTATTCATCACAGTGCTGTGGACTACACCACCTCTCCTCAGTCAGTCAGATGTATTCATCACAGTGCTGTGGACTACACCACCTCTCCTCAGTCAGTCAGATGTATTCATCACAGTGCTGTGGACTACACCACCTCTCCTCAGTCAGTCAGATGTATTCATCACAGTGCTGTGGACTACACCACCTCTCCTCAGTCAGTCAGATGTATTCATCACAGTGCTGTGGACTACACCACCTCTCCTCAGTCAGTGAGATGTATTCATCACAGTGCTGTGGACTACACCACCTCTCCTCAGTCAGTCAGATGTATTCATCACAGTGCTGTGGACTACACCACCTCTCCTCAGTCAGTCAGATGTCTTCATCACAGTGTTGTGGACTACACCACCTCTCCTCAGTCAGTCAGATGTATTCATCACAGTGCTGTGGACTACACCACCTCTCCTCAGTCAGTCAGATGTATTCATCACAGTGCTGTGGACTACACCACCTCTCCTCAGTCAGTCAGATGTATTCATCACAGTGCTGTGGACTACACCACCTCTCCTCAGTCAGTCAGATGTATTCATCACAGTGCTGTGGACTACACCACCTCTCCTCAGTCAGTCAGATGTATTCATCACAGTGCTGTGGACTACACCACCTCTCCTCAGTCAGTCAGATGTATTCATCACAGTGCTGTGGACTACACCACCTCTCCTCAGTCAGTCAGATGTATTCATCACAGTGCTGTGGACTACACCACCTCTCCTCAGTCAGTCAGATGTATTCATCACAGTGCTGTGGACTACACCACCTCTCCTCAGTCAGTCAGATGTATTCATCACAGTGCTGTGGACTACACCACCTCTCCTCAGTCAGTCAGATGTATTCATCACAGTGCTGTGGACTACACCACCTCTCCTCAGTCAGTCAGATGTATTCATCACAGTGCTGTGGACTACACCACCTCTCCTCAGTCAGTCAGATGTATTCATCACAGTGCTGTGGACTACACCACCTCTCCTCAGTCAGTCAGATGTATTCATCACAGTGCTGTGGACTACACCACCTCTCCTCAGTCAGTCAGATGTATTCATCACAGTGCTGTGGACTACACCACCTCTCCTCAGTCAGTCAGATGTATTCATCACAGTGCTGTGGACTACACCACCTCTCCTCAGATGTATTAACTCATTTCCAGTGAGAGGGAACATTAAACAGTGACAGGTAGATGTGGGGCTTGGCAGTCTGTGATTCCTACTAAACATTCACTTCCTGTTAAATAGGGACACGCCACCAGGACCACCAGTTCCCCACAGAGCCAATGAGCCACCAGCCCGACGTCGTTCCCCAGCCAATCATGTGAGTGCACACGCAGAAAGAGTTGCTGACAAAGGAATTAGCTTCTGCTGCAGCCTTAGCTTTTAAAATATCACACAGAAAAGTAAGTAGTTCTGCTGAAGGTCTATTCATGCTTTACTGAACCAGGAAGTCCTCATTCCCAACTAATCCTGTCAATGAGTCGCATGTTATACTACAACATGTGCTCCTGACACCTACTACCTACTTACTACCTACTCTCTCTCTCTCTCTCTCTCTCTCTCTCTCTCTCTCTCTCTCTCTCTCTCTCTCTCTCTAAAGACCCACTAAAGATGGTAAAAGATGAGCAGGATGAGGGATTGGAGATGTAGAAGTTTGGCCCACAACAATTCTCTCATCTACGCAACGAGACGTGGCCATTTTGTCTATCGGATTGGAATGAAATGACAGTTTATCAACATAGAACACATCCCACTAAAGACTGAGGCAGAGGACTACATTCTATAATGCTGGAGCAGGAGAGGGGATTGGAGACGTCCCTGTTTGGCAGACAGAAAACAAGTGTCTCATCTTGTCTGCCAGCTACAGCCCAGACCAGAGCAGAGAGGAACCACAGTTAATCAAACACAACTAAAGATGGAGCAGGATGAGGGGATTGAAGATGTCAGGAAGATACGTTTGGCAGACAGAAAATAAGTGCTACCTAATAACATTAATAAAAGTATGAAATATGATTGATTTATATGGTGTGACTCCTCACACCCTTGATTCCTCTCAAACCTCTAGGTCAATATTTGGACTACATCAAGCGATCTTAATTTGGTCACCCTGTTGTTACAGAAAATGTCCTGCACTGCAGGAAATGCACATTCGTATTATATGATGTATTCAAGGTTATAAAGGCTTCTAAAGTTTGTAATTTCCACTTTAAAAATATGACTTAATTTTCCTTAACTGAAAATGTATCAACCCTACAAAAAGGTCCATTAATTATCATCTACACAATAATTCACATTTCATGTTGCTGAAGGATTATTTTCATGCTTTGAGAAAATGGTCAGAATAAGATCCTACATCTGTAGCTGCAGTTTGTCCTGGATAGTTAATTACGGAGCTCCACTTTAATATTTCACATGATAATGACTTAAACACATGCAATGGAAGTCTGTTACTCTGTTGGAGTAGCGACCTGCACTTCCAGATGAAAGGAGATGTGCTGTCAGGCTCTGGCCATAGAGAAGCCTATTGCTTCTCTATAATTCTATGGTCAGAGTCTGGCAGTTCTATATGTTCTATATCTGTGTGGTGTTGTGTGTTGGATCCCTAATTAGAGGCAGCTGCTATGCATTGTCTCTAATTAGGGATCGTACTTAAGTGTGTATGTTCCACTCCCTAGGCCTGGTTCATTGTCTTCATGTCCGTTCAAAGTAAGTGTGTTTCCTTTGTATATGTATCATTGTTATTTTGTGTATTTCACATCAAGTATAGTTTAATACTTAAATAAATGATGTCGAACTATTGCTGCGCCTTGGTCCATTTATACACCCGAGCGTGACAGAATGAACCACCAAATGACCAAGCAGTGCAATTCGGGAGAAAAGGAGAAGAGGACAGCGTCGTAATCTGGGAGCAGGACATATGGGGGTGGTCTGGCCGCGAAGAAGACGCGCCAGTACCACTCCCCATGTGGAATACGGTGAGAAAGGACGAAGAGGCATACCTAACGGGAGTTTATAGGAGTATTATGGAGCTGTGTAGGCGAAATTGAGAAGAGTGTGAGAGCGAAAGGAAGGAGCTGGAGTTAAAGGTGCCCACGGTGTGCATCCCCAGTCTGGGTCGTTCGGTGCCAACATCCCACGCCGAGTCTCCAGTACGCCTCTCCAGTCCGGTATGTCCCATGCCGGCTTCCTGCATTCGCCCTGAAGTGTGTGTCACCAATCTGGTGCAACCTATGCCGGCTCCACGCATCAGGACTCCAGTGCCAGAACAGTCCGCTCCACCAGTGCCCAGTCCGGGTCCGACCGTCTGCTACTCTCCAGAGCAGTCCGCTCCACCGGTGCCCAGTCCGGGTCCGGCCGTCTGCTACACTCCAGTGCCAGAGCAGTCTGCTCCACCGGTGCCCAGTCCGGGTCCGGCCGTCTGCTACACTCCAGTGCCAGAGCAGTTCGCTCCACCGGTGCCCAGTCCGGGTCCGGCCGTCTGCTACACGCCAGTGCCAGAGCAGTCCGCTCCACCGGTGCCCAGTCCGGGTCCGGCCATCTGCTACACTCCAGTGCCAGAGCAGTCCGCTCCACCGGAGCCCAGTCCGGGTTCGGCCGTCTGCTACACTCCAGTGCCAGAGCAGTCCGCTCCACCGGTGCCCAGTCCGGGTCCGGCCGTCTGCTACACTCCAGTGCCAGAGCAGTCCGCTCCACCGGAGCCCAGTCCGGGTTCGGCCGTCTGCTACACTCCAGTGCCAGAGCAGTCCGCTCCACCGGTGCCGGCTCTGTGGAGTCCTGTGCGTCTCTCCAGTCCGGTAAGCCCAGTGCCGGGGCCCCGCACTCGCCCTGAAGTGAGTGTCACCAGTCCGGTGCCATCTGTGCCGGCTCCACGCACCAGGCCTCCAGTGCGTCTCTCCAGTCCGGTACGTTCCGTGCCGGCTCCCCGCACTCGCCCTGAAGTGTGTGTTACCAGTCCGGTGCCCTGCAGTGCCGGCTCCACGCACCCGACCTCCGGTGCGCCTTTCCAGTCTGGAGTGGTCCACAGCCCGGAGCCTCCCGTGATGGCCCACAGCCCGGAGCCTCCCGTGATGGCCCACAGCCCGGAGCCTCCCGTGATGGCCCACAGCCCGGAGCCTCCCGTGATGGCCCACAGCCCGGAGCCTCCCGTGATGGCCCACAGCCCGGAGCCTCCTACCCCACCGGTGCCCAGTCCAGGCCCGGTTAATTGCCCCGCTCCATGGCCTGAGCCTATTACCCCACCGGTGCCTACTCCAGGACCGGTTGTCTACCCCTCTAAATGGCCGGAGTCGCCTACCACACCGGTGCCCAGTCCTGGCCCGGTTATTTGCCCCGCTCCATGGCCTGAATCGTTTACCCCACCGGTGCACATTCCAGGACCGGTTGTCTACCACGCTCCATGGCCGGAGTCGCCTGCCACACCGGTGCCCAGTCCGGGTCCAGTCACCAGATTAGAACCAAGGAGGAAGCTATCCACTTCGCCGGGGCCGGAACCGCCACCTGCGATTGTTGTTGTTTTTCCCTCCCTAACACTTCCCTCATGTAATTATGTTTAGTTTCTTGCATTTGGGACACATCCTCAGACACTAGGACTGCCATTATCATGACAACTCCACCCCGCAACAGGAGATGGACGAGACAGAGAAGTCTTTTAAGAATGTCAAGAACAGAAAAACATAATTGATCTGTGTATGTCTGCTCGGCTCCGCAGCTTTATAGCGAAGTTGAGGAAAGACAAATTAACCAGGGCGGAAAGAAAGAAAGACAGAGAGACAGAGAGAGAGAGACAGAGAGAGACAGGCTGACAGACAGACAGGCTGACAGACAGGAAGAAAGAAAGAAAGAAAGAAAGAAAGAAAGAAAGAAAGAAAGAAAGAAAGAAAGAAAGAAAGAAAGAAAGAAAGAAAGAAAGAAAGAAAGAAAGAAAGAAAGAAACCAGTCTCTACGTCAACAGTAAAGAGGCGACTCCGGGATGCTGTCCAGTGTCTGTGTTCTTAATCTTTTCTTTTTATTGGCCAGTCTGAGATATGGCTTTTTTTTCTGTCAAAAATATAAATAGTAAAGTAAAGTACAGAAACCCCAAACAACGACTTACTTTACACCACTGGAGATATAGTAATGTTACACCACTGGAGATATAGTAATAGTACTTCCTGGTCAGGTCCTATGGTCAGGAAGAACTCTGTCTGCATGACTTCACAATGTAATCCAGGCAGTGTGTTGGTCTGGTGTGATCACCTTGCATGGCTGATTCTGGCATAGATTAGCATAGCCTGTAAAGAGTTGGTGTAATCACTAATACAGGCTATACTAATTAAAGCCAGAATCATCAAACCTGTCTTCAAAACGTCTTCCATCAGCAGCTCTTCTTCAGTGCAGATTTACTAAACACAATGTGGACTTGTGACTTAGATTCAAACAAATATGACATTTCTATACAAATTCTTAAGATAAACAATTTGCTGAACTAATTGGAAATGTCGGCTATAGCTTTTCTGATATGGTTCAGAATATTGTGGGAGGGGAGTGGAGGGGTAGGGATGGGAGGGGAGAGGAGGGGTGAGAGGGGAGAGGAGGGGTATGGGTGGGAGGGGAGAGGAGGGGTAGGTGTGGGAGGGGAGAGGAGGGGTGAGAGGGGAGAGGAGGGGTAGGGGTGGGAGGGAAGAGGAGGGGTGAGAGGGGAGAGGAGGGGTAGGGGTGGGAGGGGAGAGGAGGGGTGAGATGGGAGAGGAGGGGTATGGGTGGGAGGGGAGAGGAGGGGTAGGGGTGGGAGGGGAGAGGAGGGGTGAGATGGGAGAGGAGGGGTAGGGGTGGGAGAGGAGAGGGGAGAGGAGGGGTAGGGGTGGGAGGGGAGTGGAGAGGAGGGGTAGGAGTGGGAGGGAGAGGAGGGGTGAGAGGGGAGAGGAGGGGTGGGAGGGGAGAGGGGGGGTGGGCGTGGAGGGGTAGGGGAGAGAGGGGAGAGGAGAGGTAGGGGTGGGAGAGGAGGGGTAGGGCCGGGAGAGGTGTGGAGGGTTAGGGGTGGGAGAGGAGTGGTAGGGGGTGAGAGGGGAGAGGAGGGGTAGGGGTGGGAGGGGAGAGGAGGGGTAGGGGTGGGAGGGGAGTGGAGGGGTAGGGGTGAGAGGGTAGGGAGGGGAGGGGAGTGGAGGGTAGGGGTGGGAGGGGAGGGGTGAGAGGGGAGTGGAGGGGTGGTAGGGGAGGGGTAGGAGGGGTAGGGGTGGGAGAGGAGTGTAGGGGTGGGAGTGGAGGGGTAGGAGGGGTAGGGGTGAGAGGAGGGGTAGGGGTGAGAGGGGAGTGGAGGGGTAGGGGTGAGAGGAGGGGTAGGGGTGAGAGGGGAGTGGAGGGGTAGGGGTGAGAGGGGAGTGGAGTGGTAGGGGTGAGAGGGGAGTGGAGTGGTAGGGGTGAGAGGGGAGGGGAGTGGAGGGGTAGGGGTGAGAGGGGAGGGGAGTGGAGGGGTAGGGGTGAGAGGGGAGTGGAGTGGAGGGGTAGGGGTGAGAGGGGAGGGGAGTGGAGGGGTAGGGGTGAGAGGGGAGGGGAGTGGAGGGGTAGGGGTGAGAGGGGAGTGGAGTGGAGGGGTAGGGGTGAGAGGGGAGGGGAGTGGAGGGGTAGGGGTGAGAGGGGAGGGGAGTGGAGGGGTAGGGCGAGGGGGAGGGGAGGGGAGTGGAGGGGTAGGGGTGAGAGGGGAGGGGAGTGGAGGGGTAGGGGTGAGAGGGGAGTGGAGTGGAGGGGTAGGGGTGAGAGGGGAGGGGAGTGGAGGGGTAGGGGTGAGAGGAGAGGGGAGGGGAGGGGAGTGGAGGGGTAGGGGTGAGAGGAGAGGGGAGTGGAGGGGTAGGGGTGAGAGGAGAGGGGAGGGGAGGGGAGTGGAGGGGTGAGGGGGTAGGGGTGAGTGGAGTGGAGTGGAGTGGAGTAGCGAGTGCGTAGGGGTAGGTGAGCGAGTGGCGTGAATTGAATGAGATCATACACTGAGTACCCAGCAAACATTCCCTTACTGTCCCTGTTAAATGAATGCCGATATACACTGAGTCTAGCAACACATCTACTTCCCTAACTCGTTACCTGAACCTGAGTCATTCACCCAGAGTAAAGCAAACAATCATACTGACCCTGTTAACATGACTGAGGATACACTGAGTATAGCAAACATTATTACTGTCCCTGTTAAATGAATGAGATATACACTGAGTATAGCAAACATTATTACTGTCCCTGTTAAATGAATGACCAAACATTACGATCACCTTTCTAATATCTCTCAGAACGATCTTCTTCACCCTAACCAGTCAGGCTTCAAGACGGTTACTCAACCGAGGCTGTTCTTCTCTGTGTCTCATAGACTCTCCTCTCTGCCAAAGCTGCATCTGTTCTCATCCTCCTAGACCTATCCTCTGCCCTCGACACCGTGAACCATCAGATCCTCCTCTCCACCCTCTCAGGGCTGGGTGTCTCAGGCTCTCCACCCTCTCAGGGCTGGGTGTCACAGGCTCTACACCCTCTCAGGGCTGGGTGTCTCAGGCTCTCCACCCTCTCAGGGCTGGGTGTCACAGGCTCTACACCCTCTCAGGGCTGGGTGTCTCAGGCTCTACACCCTCTCAGGGCTGGGTGTCTCAGGCTCTCCACCCTCTCAGGGCTGGGTGTCACAGGCTCTACACCCTCTCAGGGCTGGGTGTCTCAGGCTCTACACCCTCTCAGGGCTGGGTGTCTCAGGCTCTCCACCCTCTCAGGGCTGGGTGTCACAGGCTCTACACCCTCTCAGGGCTGGGCGTCTCAGGCTCTTCACCCTCTCAGGGCTGGGTGTCTCAGGCTCTCCACCCTCTCAGGGCTGGGCGTCTCAGGCTCTCCACCCTCTCAGGGCTGGGTCTCTCAGGCTCTGGACCCTCTCAGGGCTGGGCGTCTCAGGCTCTCCATCCTCTCAGGGCTGGGCGTCTCAGGCTCTCCACCCTCTCAGGGCTGGGCGTCTCAGGCTCTCCACCCACTCAGGGCTGGGCGTCTCGGGCTCTCCACCCTCTCAGGGCTGGGCGTCTCAGGCTCTCCACCCTCTCAGGGCTGGGCGTCTCAGGCTCTGCACACTCTTGGATCGCATCCTACCTGGCAGGCCACTTCTACCAGGTTTACTGGTGTCCCCCAGGGCTCGGTTCTAGGCCCTCTTCTCTTCTCTGTATACACCAAGTCACTCGGCTTCGTCATATCCTCACATGGTCTCTCCTATCATTACTATGAGGATGACACTCAACTACTTTTCTCCTTCCCCCTTCTGACATCCAGGTGGCGACATGCATCTCTGCATGCCTGGCAGATATCTCAACTTGGATGTTGGCCCACCACCTCAGCCACAACCTCGACAAGATGGAGCTGCTCTTCCTCCCAGGGATGCCCTGCCCACTCAAAGTCCTCTCTATCTTGGTTGACAACTCCATGGTGTCCCCACCAGAGAGCAAAGCACCTTGGCATGACCCAGAACAACACCCTGTGCAAGCATCAAAGCAGTGACTCGCTCCTGCAGGTTTATGCTCTACAACATCCGTAGAGTACGACCCTACCTCAGACAGGGAGCAGCGCAGGTCCTAATCCAGGCACTTGGCATCTCCTGTCTGGATTACTGCAACTTGCTGTTGGCTGGGCTCCCCACTTGTGCCATCAAACTCCTGCCACTTATCCAAAACGCTGTAGCCCGCCCAGTGTTCACTCTTCCCAAGTTCTCCCATGTCACCCCACTCCTCCACACACTCCCGTCAAAGCTCACATCCACTACAAGACCATTGTACTGTTCTGTTACCTCTGGTCTCTAGGTCCTCCACCCCTACTGCTCTAACCCTACACCCCAACCAGAGTACTCTGTTCTGTTACCTCTGGTCTCTAGGTCCTCCCACCCCTACTGCTCTAACCCTACACCCCAACCAGAGTACTCTGTTCTGTTACCTCTGGTCTCTAGGTCCTCCCACCCCTAGTGCTCTAACCCTACACCCCAACCAGAGTACTCTGTTCTGTTACCTCTGGTCTCTAGGTCCTCCCACCCCTACTGCTCTAACCCTACACCCCAACCAGAGTACTCTGTTCTGTTACCTCTGGTCTCTAGGTCCTCCACCCCTACTGCTCTAACCCTACACCCCAACCAGAGTACTCTGTTCTGTTACCTCTGGTCTCTAGGTCCTCCCACCCCTACTGCTCTAACCCTACACCCCAACCAGAGTACTCTGTTCTGTTACCTCTGGTCTCTAGGTCCTCCACCCCTACTGCTCTAACCCTACACCCCAACCAGAGTACTCTGTTCTGTTACCTCTGGTCTCTAGGTCCTCCCACCCCTACTGCTCTAACCCTACACCCCAACCAGAGTACTCTGTTCTGTTATCTCTGGTCTCTAGGTCCTCCCACCCCTGGTGAAAGGTACATATCACCTGGATTTAAACCCCTCTTATAGGTTGCTGATAGATCATAGAAAGAGTTTAGAGGTACAGGACTGAAAAACAATCAAACATTGTGTGTTGCTGTGTAGCCTACACCTTGGTAGGGATGGATGTGTGTGGAACAAAGTAGGACTAACTACTGCTAGACTGGTATTCTGCCTCTGATTGACTCTATGCAGTAGTAGACCTTAACCCTTCTGGACCACTAGACTGGTATTCTGCCTCTGATTGACTCTATGCAGTAGTAGACCTTAACCCTTCTGGACCACTAGACTGGTATTCTGCCTCTGATTGACTCTATGCAGTAGTAGACCTTAACCCTTCTGGACCACTAGACTGGTATTCTGCCTCTGATTGACTCTATGCAGTAGTAGACCTTAACCCTTCTGGACCACTAGACTGGTATTCTGCCTCTGATTGACTCTATGCAGTAGTAGACCTTAACCCTTCTGGACCACTAGACTGGTATTCTGCCTCTGATTGACTCTATGCAGTAGTAGTAGAATGTGGGAACTTACCAATATGTTGGGAGTGAAGTCGCCACTAGATGTCACCTCTGGTTGGAATGCAGTCCAGTATCTCTGCAGTCCTCTGACCATGGAGTGTGCTCGTCAGGTAGGCTCATGGTGAAGGGGAACTAGAGAAGAAGAAACACAGAAGAAAGCCTCAAACCCCAAACAGCAAGCAATGCAGATGTAGAAGCACGGTGGCTAGGAAAAACTCCCTAGAAAGGCAAAACCTAGGAAGAAACCTAGAGAGGAACCAGGCTCTGAGGGGGGGGGGGCAGTCCGGGTGGACATTATGAGAGTACATGGCCATTAAGGCCAGAATGTTCTTCTAGATGATCAGCAGGGTAACCCTAACCCAAATGTGTCTTCTGCTGTACCCTACTTCTGCAATACACATAGACACACACACACACACACAACACACACACACACACACGTGTAAGGTGGAAGAGGATGGAGCAGAGAAGAGACACAGACCAGACAGAGAGATCAGTTTGAGTTCAGTTCAGTAGAGTAGGACCCTGCTAACAAGACAGACCAGAGAGTAGATTACATTGGTTTTGTCCAAAAGGCACCCCATATAGGGAATAGGGTGCCAATTGGGATACATCCATTGTCTAAGGCATTGCACTGCTACTGTTTCATTCTCTCTATAGAGTAGATGAACAAAGTTCACTTCAAGAAGCAAACATCAGAGTAACTAGAGGCAGAAGTACATTTCTGTATTGGAAAGTATCTTCAACACACTATAACAGAGATGTCAATATTACTGAATGGGAACTTCAACACATTATAACAGAGATATCAATATTACTGAATGGGAACTTCAACACACTATAACAGAGATATCAATATTACTGAATGGGAACTTCAACACACTATAACAGAGATATCAATATTACTGAATGGGAACTTCAACACACTATAACAGAGATATCAATATTACTGAATGGGAACTTCAACACACTATAACAGAGATATCAATATTACTGAATGGGAACTTCAACACACTATAACAGAGATATCAATATTACTGAATGGGAACTTCAACACACTATAACAGAGATATCAATATTACTGAATGGGAACTTCAACACACTATAACAGAGATATCAATATTACTGAATGGGAACTTCAACACACTATAACAGAGATATCAATATTACTGAATGGGAACTTCAACACACTATAACAGAGATATCAATATTACTGAATGGGAACTTCAACACACTATAACAGAGATATCAATATTACTGAATGGGAACTTCAACACACTATAACAGAGATATCAATATTACTGAATGGGAACTTCAACACACTATAACAGAGATATCAATATTACTGAATGGGAACTTTAACACACTATAACAGAGTTATCAATATTACTGAATGGGAACTTCAACACACTATAACAGAGATATCAATATTACTGAATGGGAACTTCAACACACTATAACAGAGTTATCAATATTACTGAATGGGAACTTCAACACACTATAACAGAGTTATCAATATTACTGAATGGGAACTTTAACACACTATAACAGAGATATCAATATTACTGAATGGGAACTTCAACACACTATAACAGAGTTATCAATATTACTGAATGGGAACTTCAACACACTATAACAGAGTTATCAATATTACTGAATGGGAACTTCAACACACTATAACAGAGTTGTCAATATTACTGAATGGGAACTTCAACACACTATAACAGAGATATCAATATTACTGAATGGGAACTTCAACACACTATAACAGAGTTATCAATATTACTGAATGGGAACTTCAACACACTATAACAGAGATATCAATATTACTGAATGGGAACTTCAACACACTATAACAGAGATATCAATATTACTGAATGGGAACTTCAACACACTATAACAGAGATATCAATATTACTGAATGGGAACTTCAACACATTATAACAGAGTTATCAATATTACTGAATGGGAACTTCAACACACTATAACAGAGATATCAATATTACTGAATGGGAACTTTAACACACTATAACAGAGTTATCAATATTACTGAATGGGAACTTCAACACACTATAACAGAGATATCAATATTACTGAATGTGAACTTCAACACACTATAACAGAGATATCAATATTACTGAATGGGAACTTCAACACACTATAACAGAGATATCAATATTACTGAATGGGAACTTCAACACATTATAACAGAGTTATCAATATTACTGAATGGGAACTTCAACACACTATAACAGAGATATCAATATTACTGAATGGGAACTTTAACACACTATAACAGAGTTATCAATATTACTGAATGGGAACTTCAACACACTATAACAGAGATATCAATATTACTGAATGGGAACTTCAACACACTATAACAGAGATATCAATATTACTGAATGGGAACTTCAACACACTATAACAGAGATATCAATATTACTGAATGGGAACTTCAACACACTATAACAGAGATATCAATATTACTGAATGGGAACCTCACACTAAAAGTGATATCAATATTAGTGAATGGGAACCTCACACTATAAAAGGGATATCAATATTAGTGAATGGGAACCTCACACTAAAAGTGATATCAATATTACTGAATGGGAACTTCAACACACTATAACAGAGATATCAATATTACTGAATGGGAACTTCAACACACTATAACAGAGATATCAATATTACTGAATGGGAACTTCAACACACTATAACAGAGATATCAATATTACTGAATGGGAACTTCAACACACTATAACAGAGATATCAATATTAGTGAATGGGAACCTCACACTATAAAAGGGATATACTGTAAATATGACTGAATGGGAACTTCAACCCACAAACAGGACAAGCCTTTTGTTGTGTGCAATAACATCTCAAATAAAATATTTAAAACTTTTAAAATATTTTCCTTGTATTGCAATATTCTGCCATCATAATCCTGTCGAGACCGATGTGGCGTCCCAAATGGCAGCCTATTCCCTATGTAGTGCACTACTGTTGACCTGAGCCAGTAATGTGTAATATGTCTTGATTCTGCCTGTTAGTGTTGGGGACAGTGAGATCTGATAATGGGCTGACCAGTGAGATGAACATCTTGGTTGGGTGTATATTAAAGCCATAATCCTTCATTATAATTGTTTGGTGAAAAGTCAGCCCCACCACTTGGTTTGCTATAAAGCTGAGGAATGGTACTAAAGAAATACAACAGCTCCAGATTACAATGACAGATTGTACCTTTTAAACCACTTTTAATAGAATACAATATGTGCCTGTCTAATAAATCATGACTGTATGCTCAGTTTCTTTAATATGTGTTTTCCATTTTAAATCCCTGTATGGTTCTGACTGGGTGTATGACCAAGCAGGCTAAAAATAAGCTTGGGCTGTATACCGTATATATACCACATATCAGGGTCTTGGTCTGTATACCGTATATATACCACATATCAGGGTCTTGGTCTGTATACCGTATATATACCACATATCAGGGTCTTGGGCTGTATACCGTATATATACCACATATCAGGGTCTTGGGCTGTATACCGTATATATACCACATATCAGGGTCTTGGGCTGTATACCGTGTATATATACCACATATCAGGATCTTGGGCTGTATACCGTATATATACCACATATCAGGGTCTTGGGCTGTATACCGTGTATATATACCACATATCAGGGTCTTGGGCTGTATACCGTATATATACCACATATCAGAGTCTTGGTCTGTATACCGTATATATACCACATATCAGGATCTTGGGCTGTATACCATGTATATATACCACATATCAGGGTCTTGGGCTGTATACCGTGTATATATACCACATATCAGGGTCTTGGTCTGTATACCGTATATATATCACATATCAGAGTCTTGGGCTGTATACCATGTATATATACCACATATCAGAGTCTTGGTCTGTATACCGTATATATACCACATATCAGAGTCTTGGTCTGTATACCGTATATATACCACATATCAGGGTCTTGGGCTGTATACCGTATACATACCACATATCAGAGTCTTGGGCTGTATACCGTATATATACCACATATCAGAGTCTTGGGCTGTATACCGTATATATACCACATATCAGAGTCTTGGGCTGTATACCATGTATATATACCACATATCAGGGTCTTGGTCTGTATACCGTATATATACCACATATCAGGGTCTTGGTCTGTATACCGTATATATACCACATATCAGGGTCTTGGGCTGTATACCGTATATATACCACATATCAGGGTCTTGGGCTGTATACCGTATATATACCACATATCAGAGTCTTGGGCTGTATACCGTATATATACCACATATCAGAGTCTTGGGCTGTATACCATGTATATATACCACATATCAGGGTCTTGGTCTGTATACCGTATATATACCACATATCAGAGTCTTGGGCTGTATACCGTATATATACCACATATCAGAGTCTTGGGCTGTATACCGTATATATACCACATATCAGAGTCTTGGGCTGTATACCGTATATATACCACATATCAGAGTCTTGGGCTGTATACCGTATATATACCACATATCAGGGTCTTGGTCTGTATACCGTATATATACCACATATCAGAGTCTTGGGCTGTATACCGTATATATATCACATATCAGGGTCTTGGTCTGTATACCGTATATATACCAGATATCAGGGTCTTGGTCTGTATACCGTATATATACCACATATCAGAGTCTTGGGCTGTATACTGTATATATACCACATATCAGAGTCTTGGGCTGTATACCGTATATATACCACATATCAGGATCTTGGGCTGTATACCATGTATATATACCACATATCAGGGTCTTGGGCTGTATACCGTGTATATATACCACATATCAGGGTCTTGGGCTGTATACCGTATATATACCACATATCAGGGTCTTGGGCTGTATACCGTATATATACCACATATCAGGGTCTTGGGCTGTATACCGTATATATACCACATATCAGGGTCTTGGGCTGTATACCGTATATATACCACATAATTGATGACAGAATATCAAAATAACCCAAAAGTCCCCTAATTGATTACAGAATATCCCAAAGGTCCCCTCTTCGCTCTAAACCAAACCAAAAGAAACACTGTGCCAGAGTATACAGAGTTCATTTCCAGAGGGAGGTCATTACCAAGAGGGAGGTCATTACCCAGAGGGAGGTCATTACCAAGAGGGAGGTCATTACCCAGAGGGAGGTCATTACCAAGAGGGAGGTCGTTACCCAGAGGGAGGTCATTACCAAGAGGGAGGTCATTACCAAGAGGGAGGTCATTACCAAGAGGGAGGTCATTACCCAGAGGGAGGTCATTACCAAGAGGGAGGTCATCACACACCCTGCTCCTCAACACCACACACCCTGCTCCTCAACACCACACACCCTGCTCCTCAACACCACACCCTGCTCCTCAACACCACACACCCTGCTCCTCAACACCACACCCTGCTCCTCAACACCACACACCCTGCTCCTCAACACCACACACCCTGCTCCTCAACACCACACACCCTGCTCCTCAACACCACACACCCTGCTCCTCAACACCACACACCCTGCTCCTCAACACCACACACCCTGCTCCTCAACACCACACACCCTGCTCCTCAACACCACACCCTGCTCCTCAACACCACACACCCTGCTCCTCAACACCACACACCCTGCTCCTCAACACCACACACCCTGCTCCTCAACACCACACACCCTGCTCCTCAACACCACACCCTGCTCCTCAACACCACACCCTGCTCCTCAACACCACACACCCTGCTCCTCAACACCACACACCCTGCTCCTCAACACCACACACCCTGCTCCTCAACACCACACCCTGCTCCTCAACACCACACACCCTGCTCCTCAACACCACACACCCTGCTCCTCAACACCACACACCCTGCTCCTCAACACCACACCCTGCTCCTCAACACCACACCCTGCTCCTCAACACCACACACCCTGCTCCTCAACACCACACACCCTGCTCCTCAACACCACACACCCTGCTCCTCAACACCACACACCCTGCTCCTCAACACCACACACCCTGCTCCTCAACACCACACACCCTGCTCCTCAACACCACACCCTGCTCCTCAACACCACACACCCTGCTCCTCAACACCACACACCCTGCTCCTCAACACCACACACCCTGCTCCTCAACACCACACACCCTGCTCCTCAACACCACACACCCTGCTCCTCAACACCACACACCCTGCTCCTCAACACCACACACCCTGCTCCTCAACACCACACACCCTGCTCCTCAACACCACACACCCTGCTCCTCAACACCACACACCCTGCTCCTCAACACCACACACCCTGCTCCTCAACACCACACACCCTGCTCCTCAACACCACGCACCCTGCTCCTCAACACCACGCACCCTGCTCCTCAACACCACGCACCCTGCTCCTCAACACCACGCCCTGCTCCTCAACACCACACACCCTGCTCCTCAACACCACACACCCTGCTCCTCAACACCACACACCCTGCTCCTCAACACCACACACCCTGCTCCTCAACACCACACACCCTGCTCCTCAACACCACACCCTGCTCCTCAACACCACACACCCTGCTCCTCAACACCACACACCCTGCTCCTCAACACCACACACCCTGCTCCTCAACACCACACACCCTGCTCCTCAACACCACACACCCTGCTCCTCAACACCACACACCCTGCTCCTCAACACCACACACCCTGCTCCTCAACACCACGCCCTGCTCCTCAACACCACACACCCTGCTCCTCAACACCACACACCCTGCTCCTCAACACCACACACCCTGCTCCTCAACACCACACACCCTGCTCCTCAACACCACACACCCTGCTCCTCAACACCACACCCTGCTCCTCAACACCACACACCCTGCTCCTCAACACCACACACCCTGCTCCTCAACACCACACACCCTGCTCCTCAACACCACACACCCTGCTCCTCAACACCACACACCCTGCTCCTCAACACCACACACCCTGCTCCTCAACACCACTCACCCTGCTCCTCAACACCACACCCTGCTCCTCAACACCACACCCTGCTCCTCAACACCACACACCCTGCTCCTCAACACCACACCCTGCTCCTCAACACCACACCCTGCTCCTCAACACCACACACCCTGCTCCTCAACACCACACACCCTGCTCCTCAACACCACACACCCTGCTCCTCAACACCACACACCCTGCTCCTCAACACCACACCCTGCTCCTCAACACCACCCTGCTCCTCAACACCACACCCTGCTCCTCAACACCACACACCCTGCACCTCAACACCACACCCTGCTCCTCAACACCACACCCTGCTCCTCAACACCACACACCCTGCTCCTCAACACCACCCTGCTCCTCAACACCACACCCTGCTCCTCAACACCACACACCCTGCACCTCAACACCACACCCTGCTCCTCAACACCACACACCCTGCTCCTCAACACCACACACCCTGCTCCTCAACACCACACACCCTGCTCCTCAACAACACACCCTGCTCCTCAACACCACACCCTGCTCCTCAACACCACACACCCTGCTCGTCAACACCACACACCCTGCTCGTCAACACCACACACCCTGCTCCTCAACACCACACACCCTGCTCCTCAACACCACACACCCTGCTCCTCAACACCACACACCCTGCTCCTCAACACCACACACCCTGCTCCTCAACACCACACACCCTGCTCCTCAACACCACACACCCTGCTCCTCAACACCACGCCCTGCTCCTCAACACCACACACCCTGCTCCTCAACACCACACACCCTGCTCCTCAACACCACACACCCTGCTCCTCAACACCACACACCCTGCTCCTCAACACCACACACCCTGCTCCTCAACACCACACCCTGCTCCTCAACACCACACACCCTGCTCCTCAACACCACACACCCTGCTCCTCAACACCACACACCCTGCTCCTCAACACCACACACCCTGCTCCTCAACACCACTCACCCTGCTCCTCAACACCACACCCTGCTCCTCAACACCACACCCTGCTCCTCAACACCACACACCCTGCTCCTCAACACCACACCCTGCTCCTCAACACCACACCCTGCTCCTCAACACCACACACCCTGCTCCTCAACACCACACACCCTGCTCCTCAACACCACACACCCTGCTCCTCAACACCACACACCCTGCTCCTCAACACCACACCCTGCTCCTCAACACCACCCTGCTCCTCAACACCACACCCTGCTCCTCAACACCACACACCCTGCACCTCAACACCACACACCCTGCTCCTCAACACCACACACCCTGCTCCTCAACACCACACACCCTGCTCCTCAACACCACACACCCTGCTCCTCAACACCACACACCCTGCTCCTCAACACCACACCCTGCTCCTCAACACCACCCTGCTCCTCAACACCACACCCTGCTCCTCAACACCACACACCCTGCACCTCAACACCACACCCTGCTCCTCAACACCACACACCCTGCTCCTCAACACCACACACCCTGCTCCTCAACACCACACACCCTGCTCCTCAACACCACACCCTGCTCCTCAACACCACACACCCTGCTCCTCAACACCACACACCCTGCTCCTCAACACCACACACCCTGCTCCTCAACACCACACACCCTGCTCCTCAACACCACACACTCTGCTCCTCAACACCACACCCTGCTCCTCAACACCACACACCCTGCTCCTCAACACCACACACCCTGCTCCTCAACACCACACACCCTGCTCCTCAACACCACACACCCTGCTCCTCAACACCACACCCTGCTCCTCAACACCACACCCTGCTCCTCAACACCACACACCCTGCTCCTCAACACCACACACCCTGCTCCTCAACACCACACACCCTGCTCCTCAACACCACACACCCTGCTCCTCAACACCACACACCCTGCTCCTCAACACCACACCCTGCTCCTCAACACCACACACCCTGCTCCTCAACACCACACACCCTGCTCCTCAACACCACACACCCTGCTCCTCAACACCACACACCCTGCTCCTCAACACCACACACCCTGCTCCTCAACACCACACACCCTGCTCCTCAACACCACACACCCTGCTCCTCAACACCCAACAGACTGAAGTCTAAATATGGGGTAACAGACAGTGTAGACTGAAGTCTAAATATGGTGTAACAGACAGAGTGTAGACTGAAGTATAAATATGGTGTACAGAGTGTAGACTGAAGTCTAAATATGGTGTAACAGAGTGTAGACTGATGTCGAAATATGGTGTAACAGAGTGTAGACTGAAGTCTAAATATGGTTTAACAGACAGAGTGTAGATGAAGTCTAAATATTGTGTAACAGACAGAGTGTAGACTGAAGTCTAAATATGGTGTAACAGACAGAGTGTAGACTGGTCTAAATATGGTGTAACAGACAGAGTGTAGACTGAAGTCTAAATATGGTGTAACAGAGTGTAGACTGATGTCGAAATATGGTGTAACAGACAGAGTGTAGACTGAAGTCTAAATATGGTTTAACAGACAGAGTGTAGACTGAAGTATAAATATGGTGTACAGAGTGTAGACTGAAGTCTAAATATGGTGTAACAGAGTGTAGACTGATGTCGAAATATGGTGTAACAGAGTGTAGACTGAAGTCTAAATATGGTGTAACATAGTGTAGATTGAAGTCTAAATATTGTGTAACAGACAGAGTGTAGACTGGTCTAAATATGGTGTAACAGAGTGTAGACTGATGTCGAAATATGGTGTAACAGAGTGTAGACTGAAGTCTAAATATGGTGTAACATAGTGTAGATTGAAGTCTAAATATTGTGTAACAGACAGAGTGTAGACTGGTCTAAATATGGTGTAACATAGTGTAGACTGGTCTAAATATGGTGTAACAGACAGAGTGTAGACTGGTCTAAATATGGTGTAACAGACAGAGTGTAGAATGGTCTAAATATGGTGTAACAGACAGAGTGTAGACTGGTCTAAATATGGTGTAACAGACAGAGTGTAGACTGAAGTATAAATATGGTGTACAGAGTGTAGACTGAAGTCTAAATATGGTGTAACAGAGTGTAGACTGAAGTCTAAATATGGTGTAACAGAGTGTAGACTGATGTCTAAATATGGTGTAACATAGTGTAGATTGAAGTCTAAATATTGTGTAACAGACAGAGTGTAGACTGGTCTAAATATTGTGTAACAGACAGAGTGTAGACTGGTCTAAATATGGTGTAACAGAGTGTAGACTGATGTCGAAATATGGTGTAACAGACAGAGTGTAGACTGGTCTAAATATGGTGTAACAGAGTGTGAGGGCTTGGTTGTGGTAAGGCCTCTTACTCCCACCTAGGGGAGGAGAGAGGCACACAACCAAGTCCTCACACACTTATCAGGGAGATTTTATCATCCCCAATCAGAGACAGCTGTATAGCGTTGTCTCTGATTGGGGATAGTATTTAAGCTCCTCTCAAATCCACCTGTGTGTGGATCATTGTTCTTTGTGTTTGTCTGCACTGCCAGCAGCCACAGTAAGTCACCGTGGTTTGTTGGTTTGTTGGTTTGTTGGTTTGTTGGTTTGTTGGTTTGTTGGTTTGTTGGTTTGTTGGTTTGTTGGTTTGTTGGTTTGTTGGTTTGTTGGTTTGTTGGTTTGTTTTTGCACTCTCCTGTTTTATTTGTATGCTTTGTGAGAAGACCTCATCAAATAAAAAGGATGACACTTCACCAGCGCTCCGTTTACCGTCCCTTATATAATGCGCACCGTGACACAGAGTGTAGACTGATGTCGAAATATGGTGTAACAGAGTGTAGACTGGTCTAAATATGGTGTAACATAGTGTAGACTGGTCTAAATATGGTGTAACAGACAGAGTGTAGACTGGTCTAAATATGGTGTAACATAGTGTAGACTGGTCTAAATATGGTGTAACAGACAGAGTGTAGACTGGTCTAAATATGGTGTAACAGACAGAGTGTAGACTGAAGTCTAAATATGGTGTAACATAGTGTAGACTGAAGTCTAAATATGATGTAACAGAGTGTAGACTGAAGTCTAAATATGGTGTAACAGAGTGTAGACTGATGTCCAAATATGGTGTAACAGAGTTCTGGAGAGGATATGTGCTCCAGGTGATATGAACTCCTATTGGTTGATATAGAGTGTAATGTGCCTTCAGGCTCAAGTCATATCAAAGGATCAAGTACAAGCAGTGTGGCTTTTGATTGGGTACTGTGTAAACACTACCTTGTTTACAGAGTGATACAGACACATTAGAGCTGTGGCTGTACAACTCTCTCACTCTAGCATTTAAAAACCGTGTCAATAATGGCTAGTTTATTATAGAAGAAGCACTGCTGGGTAATCTGACACATTTCTATTTTACCAATTTTAATATATCACAAATTGAAGAGCAATAAAGCAAAACAAAATGTTCCAGTATACATATTTTTATCTCCACTTTGGGTCTTGATAAAGCGCATGACAGCCAGTACAGGTCCTCCAGACACACCAAGGATGCGTCCCAAATGGCTCCCTCTTTCCTTTATAGTGCACTTCTTTTGAGCCCAGAGTAGTGCACTGTATAGGGAATAGGGTGCCATTTAGGACACATACACATTCTGGCTTCATAGAATTAGTGCTATTAAAACGGAAATATACCACAGTAAGTTGATGTTTTAGAGAAAACAGTCTGATTTCCACATCAGCAGAAGTAGCCTACCTTTCAGATAAAACACATGAAACACAATGGGACCCAACACTTCATCAGCGTCTCACACACACACATTAGAAAGAACTGTGGATATCATCAGTGTCACCACATCATAAAGAGCAGGGCATAACAGAGGGGAATTGTGGGTAGCCTATTTAAAACAAACCAAAGGGCTTAATCAAACACTTTTAAAGGGGCTTCAAACAAATCTCATTTGAAAAGGAAGGAGACGCTGGCATGGGTTCAATCTCTGCCAACTGTTCAGCCTGCACTGGCTGCCAGGAATACACTGTTAGACAGGGACACTTAGCCAGAGCTTCAGTGTGTTTGAGATTGTGCATATTGTTCTCTCTGAGTGGAACCTAGCCTGAAATCCAGACCTGTTCTTGTGCATATTGTTCTCTCTGAGTGGAACCTAGCCTGAAATCCAGACCTGTTCTTGTGCATATTGTTCTCTCGGAGTGGAACCTAGCCTGAAATCCAGACCTGTTCTTGTGCATATTGTTCTCTCGGAGTGGAACCTAGCCTGAAATCCAGACCTGCTTTTTGTTTATCCTCGTTCCGTTCCGTTTGCTTCCATTTAAGAAACGTTTTTAAAAAAACGTTTTGAATGAATATACCCCTGATCACCCGCAAACACAGTTCACTTTCATAGTAGCCACACGCTAACAGCATGATTACTTTGCTTGTTGTATAATTCCTTCTCGCATGCACGTGTTATCCTCCTCTCACCTTTTACCTTCGCTTGTGGACTTTAGAAACCTCTCCCAGCCAAACCTTCATACCATAACAGCTAACTGCTACATACAGCCTACATCATTGTCACCGTATTAGCTAACATCATAGTCAACATAGCTACTAGAACCAACACGTTGGTAAACCCGCTACAATCGCGCAGTACAGTGTACAGCAAGCAGTTTAGCAGTTACACTGGCGGAGGTAATAAACTAAACGAAAAGCTTACCTTAACTTAGAAGAGTTCCAGCGTTGGATATCCATAGTCAGCTAGTTAACATAGCATCCCTCTCTGTTTGAGCCAGATGTTTGAGTAGGCTAAACTAGCTAGCTACATTCACTAGCTGAGTAAGTGAAAGTGAAAAAAATACATCAAAATATAGCTAGCTGTCTCTCTCTCGTTTCTCCTGCATTTTTTAAGAAATTCATTAGTTCAACTATTGTATTTCTCTCTCTTTGAGTCAAATACTTGCCTTGTGTTATAAAATGCAGTGCTAGCTAGCTGTATCTCATGCTTTCAGTAATAGATTCATTATTTGATCCTTTGAGTGGGATGCTGGCCTTCTAGACAGAGTTGCAAAGAAAAAGCCATATCTCAGACTGGCCAATAAAAAGAAAATATTAAGAAGGGCAAAAGAACACAGACACTGGGCAGAGGAAGATATGTATTTTTCTTTCTTCAGAGACATCTGTTTCTCAAACTAGAGACACTAATGTACTTGTCCTCTTACTCAGTTGTGCACCGGGGCCTCCCACTCCTCTTTCTATTCTGGTTAGAGCCAGTTTGCTCTGTTCTGTGAAGAGAGTAGTACACAGCGTTGTACAAGATCTTCAGTTTCTTGGTAATTTCTCGCATGGAATAGCCTTCATTTCTCAGAACAAGAATAGACTGATGAGTTTCAGAAGAAAGTTCTTTGTTTCTGGCCATTTTGAGCCTGTAATCGAACCCACAAATGCTGATGCTCCAGATACTCAACTAGTCTAAAGAAGGCCAGTTTTATTGCTTCTTTAATCAGAACAACAGTTTTCAGCTGTGCTAACATAATTAAAAAAGGGTTTTCTAATGATTAGTTAGCCTTTTAAAATGATAAACTTGGATTAGCTAACACACAGCCACCTGTTTGGTCATCTGGTTCTGACCAGCCGCCTGTTTGGTCATCTGGTTCTGACCAGCCACCTGTTTGGTCATCTGGTTCTGACCAGCCGCCTGTTTGGTCATCTGGTTCTGACCAGCAGCATGTTTCTGGGTGCTTAGAATGCCGGAAAAACGGCACATAACAGAAAAGCCAGTCAACAGTTCAGCAGAGGCTTCTGAAATGACTGGACAGATAAAAGATACATATAAAAAAATGCAAGTGTAGACCACTAACAACATCAGTTGGAGCTCCAACCCTTTTGATTGAGATATACAGTAGAAACAATGTAAGTGAATAGACAGTTATTCATTTAAGATACTGTTTATTTATTTGTATTCCATTGAACAAGTTTCCAACTTGTACAAGACTATATAGTCTATAGGCTATGCTATACATTTTAATTAAATGCATCCATGCACAATTCAGTATCGTGGCTCTGGGACTACGGGTGCAAATTAGCGTTTGGCTAACTCCGGCACATTTCCATGGATTTTGCATTGTTATCAGCCTATAAATAAATAAAAACACTAAAAAAATAAGTATAAATTGTACAGATAAAATATTGCAACACATAATAACTGTTACTCACCCATCTCTGGCTCCAGAAGAATCTGAATAATTCGTCTTTGCCGGTGTAGAAGAACAATGATTTAGAACAACTTGAATGCAGAACTATTTTATTAAATATTTTTAACTGTTTTAATCCTCTTGATTCGATATTAACCCCGTCCTTCCATTCTAGGATAAACAAACCCCTGTCGCCTAAATTCTGTACCTGCACAGACAAACATCCCCCCGCACAGCGGAACGGTGTCGAGCTCAATGATAGACTTCGGCTGGCTCGGTCTGCTCTATTCATTCATTAACGCACTGCTGGAATTGCCCAGAACGCTGGGAAAACGCTCCACTATCAGCTTCGGCGTGATTGGACTGAGTGACAATGACGTACCACAGCAGGTGTCACAAACCGCACGGTGATCCAAACGTCTAAAGCAGCCCTCGATAACGGTACAACGTGTCCAAGCGCAGCTCACAATTCTAATTCCAGCTGATCCTCTGTTTTAAAAGCGTGAGTGTGACTTCGATGATCAATGCGATATTAATACTATCTCTGAGTAGATAGAGACTACTATATATCTCCTAAATGGCCTCTCATCCTCTGGGCTATTGTTGAAGTCTTGGCCCCAGTCTCTCCCACAGTCACTGCAGAAAACGTTCAGGAAGCTGAGCTCTCGTCTCTGCAAATGACATCCACCTCACTGCTGCTGATGTGCCCTAGCTCCCATTATACACAGAGAGACACTCTGCCCTCTGATTCTGTTCACCAGCTGTCTGTCGGGATACCGGGAGGTAACGGGATACCGGGAGGTAAAGGGATACCGGGAGTTTGGAGGTAACGGGATACCGGGAGGTAACGGGATACCGGGAGGTAACGGGATACCGGGAGGTAACGGGATACTGTTACAGTCCTAGAATAGGAATAAAGGATGGAGGTCTAAAATAATAACTGGTAGTAAATGGGCAGCCTTTTATTTATCTGACAGAAATCACTCATTGAATTGACAAATCATGTGGGTGACAAAGTTCTGTACAGTCTAGGTGTCCTTTATCCAAGATCTAATCAATTTGAATGGAACCTTCAGTAGCCTAATATCATCCCACGCTGCTCCCAAGAGGACACACCCTATTACAGTATGGATGCATTCAGATCCATATTAGATAATAATCTAGTCAGTCATGTAGAATTGATTGAACATGGTTCTCACACAGAGCCTATGTAACAGTCCTAATATTCTAGTCAGCTGAAGAAGTAATTTCTCATTTGGCCCAACTCTTAAAGGAAAGGTTCACCCATTCTGAATGTTATATTGTTTTGTGCATCTCTGAGTGATGTTGTATTGATTCCCTGGTTCATGTTTTCATGTGTATCTGAGTTACTGGCTTTCAAGCAGGCAGAAATCTGTCCATTATGACGTAGCACTGTGGTAAAGTCACTCTCCCTTCACTGGAAATGAACAGGAATATGATTTTAGACGGCGAAACCATCTATCATACATGTCATATTTCAATACTGGCCGATGTCATCAACATAATGGAATTTTGTATTTTTTTCACCCAACTTTTAACCTGAATCCAATGTCATGGTGCCATGCTTTTTTATTTCATGTTGAATTCATGTTAGTTGACAACCCAACCAAATGTAAATCAAAACTAGACGTTGAACTGACGTCTGTGTCCAGTGGTGGACGCGTCCCAAACAGCCCCCTATTCCCTATATAGTTTAGACCTGGGCCCAGAGGGTATAGGGGGCCGTTTGGGAGTCAGACACTCTTCAACAATCAGGGGAGAAAGACGTGGGGCTGCATCATCTCAGTCACTATATTATGTTGTA
This sequence comes from Thymallus thymallus, assembly GCA_023634145.1. Taxonomy (NCBI): domain Eukaryota; kingdom Metazoa; phylum Chordata; class Actinopteri; order Salmoniformes; family Salmonidae; genus Thymallus; species Thymallus thymallus. The sequence continues at coordinate 1,432,006 of CM042389.1, forward strand.
TAGGAATCATATCCAGGTTGTTCAGATGTAAGAGGTCTGTTGTAATCAGCTGTTCATTCAGATCAGACCAACAACAACTACTACTGATATTGTGTGCTATGGCTGTTATTGTTGACAGAGACCTGTGTTGGTGCTTAGTGATCTTCTGAGGGACAGTGTTCCTGAATACCAGAACTCTAAGACAGTCCACAGTCAGCTGCATCTACTCTTCTGTTGATCTGTTCACAAACCATTTACTACAGGACAAACTGCTGAGATGCATCTCAGCTGAGTAAACATATTATAGGCCTACCTGGGAAACTCCACACGGACACTAAGGTTCTGTCCCAAATGGCAAACTATTCCCTACGTAGTGCACTACTTTTGACCATGGCCCATAGGGTATTGCACTATATAGGGAACAGTGTGTCATTTGGGATGTGTCCTAACATCACTACTGTTCAGATTGTAGCTTAACCAAACAACATAACCCGGTTGGTTGTTTTCCCTCAAAACCTTAGATATTAAACTTCAACATGAGACACATTAATCAAATATGAATCCTTGTCATTTCTGAGGATGTTTCAGCTTTATATGGGTTCAAAACTGTGTCACCAAGTCACCAAATAGTATATCACCTTGGCAGTGACATTTCATGTTTTTTACATGTTTTCTGTTTTGTGTGTGTGTGTGTGTGTGTCTGTTTTTTATAAATCTTTTGACCATGCAGAGCAGGAAACCCTCAGAGGGTCTAATCAATGATTTCATTAATAATCATATTCACCTCAAGTTACCTATTGATATGGTGTTAATTTGAGATTCAACTACTGGTATAAACACTTAGGCTGTGTACCAAGCTCCCAGCTAGCACATAACATTTTGAGAACCATATGTTTCTTAGAGCTTGGTGAGAGTGGGGTTGTGCTATGGTTATTAGAGCTTGGTGAGAGTGGGGTTGTCCTATGGTTATTAGAGCTTGGTGAGAGTGGGGTTGTGCTATGGTTATTAGAGCTTGGTGAGAGTGGGGTTGTCCTATGGTTATTAGAGCTTGGTGAGAGTGGGGTTGTGCTATGGTTATTAGAGCTTGGTGAGAGTGGGGTTGTCCTATGGTTATTAGAGCTTGGTGAGAGTGGGGTTGTGCTATGGTTATTAGAGCTTGGTGAGAGTGGGGTTGTCCTATGGTTATTAGAGCTTGGTGAGAGTGGGGTTGTGCTATGGTTATTAGAGCTTGGTGAGAGTGGGGTTGTCCTATGGTTATTAGAGCTTGGTGAGAGTGGGGTTGTGCTATGGTTATTAGAGCTTGGTGAGAGTGGGGTTGTGCTATGGTTATTAGAGCTTGGTGAGAGTGGGGTTGTGCTATGGTTATTAGAGCTTGGTGAGAGTGGGGTTGTGCTATGGTTATTAGAGCTTGGTGAGAGTGGGGTTGTCCTATGGTTATTAGAGCTTGGTGAGAGTGGGGTTGTGCTATGGTTATTAGAGCTTGGTGAGAGTGGGGTTGTCCTATGGTTATTAGAGCTTGGTGAGAGTGGGGTTGTCCTATGGTTATTAGAGCTTGGTGAGAGTGGGGTTGTCCTATGGTTATTAGAGCTTGGTGAGAGTGGGGTTGTGCTATGGTTATTAGAGCTTGGTGAGAGTGGGGTTGTCCTATGGTTATTAGAGCTTGGTGAGAGTGGGGTTGTGCTATGGTTATTAGAGCTTGGTGAGAGTGGGGTTGTCCTATGGTTATTAGAGCTTGGTGAGAGTGGGGTTGTGCTATGGTTATTAGAGCTTGGTGAGAGTGGGGTTGTCCTATGGTTATTAGAGCTTGGTGAGAGTGGGGTTGTCCTATGGTTATTAGAGCTTGGTGAGAGTGGGGTTGTCCTATGGTTATTAGAGCTTGGTGAGAGTGGGGTTGTCCTATGGTTATTAGAGCTTGGTGAGAGTGGGGTTGTCCTATGGTTATTAGAGCTTGGTGAGAGTGGGGTTGTCCTATGGTTATTAGAGCTTGGTGAGAGTGGGGTTGTCCTATGGTTATTAGAGCTTGGTGAGAGTGGGGTTGTCCTATACAGCCTTGGTGCAGGATAGCTGCTTGGCTTTGGAACATTCTCAACTTGACAAAAGTTGTTTTCTTGGTTTTTCTTCACTTTAACAGAACGTTTCCTAAAAGTTCAAACATGGTTATATTTAATTACATTTTTGGTCATGTTCTAGTGTTACGACTCTCTCTCCTGGTTCGGGCGGCTTTCGGCGATCGACGTCACCGGCCTTCTAGCTGCCGCCGCTCCCCATGTCATTTTCCATTAGTCTTGTCTTGTCGTGGTTCACACCTGGTTTAGATTCCTTCATCATTATGTGTATAAATACCCTCTGCTGCCCCCCCATGTCCTTTGTGCGTTATTGTTGTTTGTCAGATCTTTTCAATCTCGTTCTCTCCGGGTATTGCGCGCCCGTGTTTGTTTCCGGGCCTTGTCGTGCCGTTATATTATATTTAAAGATAGACACTGTTTCTCCGTCTGCTCTCGTGTGACTATTGAACTACATTCCATTGGGATATTCTCTCCTCACACCCACTACATCTTGACATCTAGGAACGTTTTCAAACTGGTTTGACATTAGTGGCATTACGTTTCATATAGGATTCAAGCAGACCACCATAGTCCCTGTGCCCAAGAACACTAAGGTAACCTGCCTAAATGACTACAGACCCGTAGCACTCACGTCTGTAGCCATGAAGTGCTTTGAAAGGCTGGTCATGGCTCACATTAACACCATTATCCCAGAAACCCTAGACCCACTCCAATTTACATACCGCTAAAGCAGATCCACAGATGATGCAATCTCTACTTCACTCCACACTGCCCTTTCCCACCTGGACAAAAGGAACACCTACGTGAGAATACTATTCATTGACTACAGCTCAGCGTTCAACACCATAGTGCCCTCAAAGCTCATCACTAAGCTAAGGACCCTGGGACTGAACACCTCCCTCTGCAACGGGATCCTGGACTTCCTGACGGGCCGCCCCTAGTCAACAACATATCCGCCACGCTGATCTTCAACACGGGGGCCCCCCATGGGTGCGTGCTCAGTCCCCTCCTGTACTCCCTGTTCACCCACGACTGTGTGGCCAAACACAACTCAAACACCATCATTAAGTTTGCTGACGACACAACAGTGGTAGACCTGATCACCGACAACGATGAGACAGCCTATAGGGAGGAGGTCAGAGACCTGGCAGTATGGACAACAACCTCTCCCTCAATGTGAACAAGACAAAGGAGCTGATTCTGGGCTACAGTAAAAGGAGGACCGAGTACACCCCCATTCACTATGACTGGGCTGTGGTGGAGCGGTGATTTATTTAGAATTCAGGGCACACTTAAACAGTATGGCGACCACAGCATTCTGCAGCGATACACCATCCCATCTGGTTTGCGATTAGTGGGACTATCATTTGTTTCTCAACAGGACAATGACCCAACACACCTCCAGGCTGTGTAAGGGCTATTAGACCAAGAAGGGGAGTGATGGAGTGCTGCATCAGATGACCTGGCCTCCACAATCACCCGACCTCAACCCAATTTAGATGGTTTGGGATGAGTTGGACCGCAGAGTGAAGGAAAAGCAGCCAACAAGTGCTCAGCATATGTGGGAACTCCTTCAAGACTGTTGGAAAAGCATTCCAGGTGAAGCTGGTTGAGAAAATGCCAAGAGTGTGCAAAGCTGTAATCAAGGCAAAGGGTGGCTACTTTGAAGAATCTCAAATATAAAATACTCTTTATTGCTGTTTGGGCACATTATCTATTTTTGGACACATTACACTACACTATACTATACTACACTATACTATACTATACTACACTATACTATACTACACTACACTATACTACATTACACTATACTACACTATACTATACTACACTATACTATACTATACTATACTATACTACACTACACTACACTACACTACACTATACTACACTATACTATACTACACTATACTACACTATACTACACAACACTACACAATACTACACTACACTATACTATACTATACTACACTATACTATACTACACTATACTATACTACACTATACTACACTACACTACACTACACTATACTATACTACACTATACTATACTACACTATACTACACCACACTATACTATACTACACTATACTACACTATACTACACTATACTACACTATACTACACTATACTACACTATACTACACTACACTATACTATACTACACTACATTACATTACATTACATTACACTATACTATACTACACTATACTATACTACACTATACTACACTACACTATAATACACTATACTATACTATAATACACTATACTACACTACACTACATTACACTACACCATACTACATTACACTACACTACACTATACTACACTACACTGCACTATACTACACTATACTACACTATACTATACTATAATACACTACACTATACTATAATACACTACACTATACTATACTACACTACACTACACTATATTACATTACACTATACTATAATACACTATACTATAATACATTACACTATACTACACTACACCATACTACACCATACTACACTACACTACACCATACTACACTATACTAGATAGATAGATAGATAGATAGATAGATAGATAGATAGATAGATAGATAGATAGGTACTTTATTGATCCCCGAGGGGGAAATTTCATTTTCAAGCAGCTACAACAAAACACAGGGCAGGTGCAAAATGCCACAACGAAAGTACACAAAAGACAGATACACGGTACATGATACATAGAGCGGCAGTATGAAAAAGTATAGAAATACAAGATATCTGGAGTGCAAAAAAAAGCTATAAAAAGATATTGCATAGTATGGGTGGTTGGCTGAATATGTACACTATACATTGGTGGATGTTGGATGGTTAACTATACTATACAGGTCGATGGCAGAGAAATACTTCAGTAGCTAAAAGTGCGTATGATATGAGCGAGGGTAATAATAGTTTACTTAATAGACAGACTGGCTAAATGAACAGGTAAGTGAAAATTTTGCATGGTTACATTAACTGTACAGGTAAATATACAGTTATATTTACAGATAAGTGAATACTTGCATGGTTACATAAACTGTACAGGTAAATGACAGGAAGAGATACTTTAATAGCTAAATGTGTGTATGATATAATTTTGGGTAATAATAGTAATTCCCTTAAAATACATTCCTTAGAACAGGGTTTAATTACTACACTATACTATACTACACTATACTATACTATACTACATTACACTACACTATACTATACTATACTATACCACACTATACTATACTATACTATACTACACTACACTACACTACACTATACTACACTAAACTACATTACACTACACTACACTACACTACACTATATTATACTATACTATACTATACTATACTATACTATACTACACTACACTACACTATACTATACTACACTATACTACACTACACTACCCCATACTATACTACACTATACTATACTACACTACACTATACTATACTACACTATACTACACTACACTACCCCATACTATACTACACTATACTATACTACACCATACTACACCATACCGTACTACACTACCCCATACTATACTACACTATACTATACTACACTACACTACACTATACTACACTACACTACACTATACTACACTATACTATACTATACTATACTACATTACACTACACTATACTACATTACACTACACTACACTACACTATACTATACTATACTATACTACACCATACTATACTACACCATACTACACTATACTATACTACACTACACTACACTATACTACACTACACTACACTACACTACACTATACTATACTATACTATACTATACCACACTATACTACATTACACTACACTATACTATACTACACCATACTATACTATACTACACCATACGACACTATACTATACTACACTACACTATACTATACTATACTATACTATACTACACTATACTATACTACACTATACTACATTACACTACACTATACTACACTACCCCAAACTATATTACACTATACTATACTACACCATACTACACTATACTATACTATACTATACTACACTATACTACACTATACTATACTATACTACACTGTACTACATTACACTACACTACACTACACTATACTATACTATACTACACTACACTACACTACACTACCCCATACTATACTATACTATACTACACCATACTACACCATACCGTACTACACTACACTATACTATACTACACTAAATAAAAACAATCATCATTAATCTACACACAATACCCCATGATGACAAAGCAAAAACAGGTAAACAGATAAAAATGGAAAAACAGATCCCTTATTTACATCAGTATTCAGACCCTTTGCTATGAGACTCCAAATTGAGCTCAGCTGCATCCTGTTTCCATTGATCATCCTTGTGACGAGTGTGTAGAATGAAGGGAGCCAGGCGCAGGAGATGCTGTGGAACAAACGTAGAATTTAATACGTTTACAAAATAGAATCCACAAAAGAACAAGCAAGGCACAACCGTGCCAGTAACCGTGCCAGTAACCAACGGCTGCGATCACTCCTACCAGTTACTGTACTGAAGTGGTGTAGAATGGTTGGTGAGCTGCGATCACTCCTACCATTCAGACATCTCCCCATCTCAACAACCATTGAATCTATATGTTTTGACCATGACAGTTTACAATCTAAGGTAACGAGAGAGAAGACAATATCAGCACCTGGATCATATTGTTGGCTGAATAGCCTTAAGGACAGGAGAGTATTTTCTGCTCTGTTCTGGTGTCCAGTGTGTTGTGTCTGTGTGATATGGCTTTCTCATTGATCAGTGTGTTGTGTCTGTGTGATATGGCTTTCTTATTGATCAGTGTGTTGTGTCTGTGTGATATGGCTTTCTCATTGATCAGTGGGTTGTGTCTGTGTGATATGGCCATCTCATTGACCTAGATGGAACAGGCTGTGTCCCAAATGGCACCCGGGGTGCCGTGCCGTCTGCAACATAGACCTGGAACTGTTGGGGTGTTAGGACCTAGTTTAACAATTATGCATCCATCCGTGAGTAACTCTGGTCTGTAATCACTCATTCACTCAGGACTTATTTATATACATATTCATGTACAGTTGTTATATCATATCACGTGCAACATTGTAAGTAATTCTGGGACTGAACTTACGTAGTCATTCACTAAGGAATGCATATTAGTATCCTGTCAGTTGTATCTTTTTTCATTGCTTTTAGTATATCGAATGTGCAATACGTGCAGTTGTCTGTTATTAAACCCTGCACACTAAGGACTGTATTTTAAGGGAATTATTATTATTACCCCAAATGATATCATACACACATTTAGCTATTAAAGTATCTCTTCCTGTCATTTACCTGTACAGTTTGTGTAACCATGCAAGTATTCACTTATCTGTAAATATAACTGTATACTTACCTGTACAGCTAATTTAACCATGCAAAATATTCACTTACCTGTTCATTTAACCAGTCTGTCTATTAAGTAAACTATTATTACCCTCACTTATATCGTACGCACAAGTAGCTATTTAAGTATTTCTCTACCATCGACCTGTATAGTATAGTTAACCATGCAACTACTCCTTATTTATCTATATCAACTTGTAATATTGTTATCTTTTTTTTTCACCTAACACTCTGTAACAATGTATAGTGTACATATTCAGCCATTCACTCATACTATGCAATTTCTTTTTATAGCTTTTTGCACTCCAGACTTCTTGTATTTTTATACTTTTTCATACTGCCGCACTATGTATCATGTATCGTGTATATTTTGTGTATATTGTTCTGGCATTTTGACCCTGCCCTGTGTTTTGACAAAGACATTTCCCCTCGGGGATCAATAAAGAATCTATCTATCTATCTATCTATCTATCTATCTATCTATCTATCTATCTATCTATCTATCTATCTATCTATCTATCTATCTATCTATCTATCTATCTATCTATCTATCTATCTATCTATCTATCTATCTATCTATCTATCTATCTATCTATCTATCTATCTATCTATCTATCTATCTATCTATCTATCTATCTATCTATCTATCTATCTATCTATCTATCTTAATCTAAATCTAAACCAGGACACATAGCAGTATTATTATGAATTGTTCAGCGAAGGAAGAAGATAATTGGTGGGGAACGTTTGACCAAACAAGGACACATCCATCTGACTGATACTGTTCTGTTATGTGTTGAAATATGTCAAGAGGGTTAACTTACTACACACCCCCCCCCCCCCCACACACACACCCCCCCCCCCACACACACACAATGTGTTGTTTTATACTTTACACCAGATAGGTCCAGTGTAATGTGTTGTTTTATACTTTACACCAGATAGGTCCAGGGTAATGTGTTGTTGTATCCCATGGACACCAGATAGGTCCAGTGTAATGTGTTGTATTATCCCATGGACACCAGATAGGTCCAGTGTAATGTGTTGTATTATCCAATGGACACCAGAGAGGTCCAGTGTAATGTGTTGTGTTATCCCATGGACACCAGATAGGTCCAGTGTAATGTGTTGTATTATCCCATGGACACCAGATAGGTCCAGTGTAATGTGTTGTATTATCCAATGGACACCAGAGAGGTCCAGTGTAATGTGTTGTGTTATCCCATGGACACCAGATAGGTCCAGTGTAATGTGTTGTATTATCCCATGGACACCAGATAGGTCCAGTGTAATGTGTTGTATTATCCCATGGACACCAGATAGGTCCAGTGTAATGTGTTGTATTATCCCATGGACACCAGATAGGTCCAGTGTAATGTGTTGTATTATCCCATGGACACCAGATAGGTCCAGTGTAATGTGTTGTTGTATCCCATGGACACCAGATAGGTCCATTGTAATGTGTTGTATTGCCAAGTAGCAGGGGCTGAATGGTGTTGAAGGCACTGGAGAAGTCAAAAAACATAACCCTCACAGTGCAACCTGCGTTATCCAGGTGAGAGTTGGCCCTCTGCAGAAGGTAGATGATTGCATCATCCACCCCGATGTTGCGCTGATATGCGAACTGCAGGGGGTCCAGTGATGTACACACCAGGGGTCTGAGGTGAGCTAGGACTAACCTTTCCAGGGTCTTCATGATGTGGGATGTCGATGTTTAGCTTCACAATGACCAACTCTTAGGCTACTATACACGTAGATGTTTAGTTTCACAATGACAGAAACAGATCTGGGACCAGGCTTAGGCTACTATACACGTAGATGTTTAGTTTCACAATGACAGAAACAGATCTGGGACCAGGCTTAGGCTACTATACACGTAGATGTTTAGTTTCACAATGACAGAAACAGATCTGGGACCAGGCTTAGGCTACTATACACGTAGATGTTTAGTTTCACAATGACAGAAACAGATCTGGGACCAGGCTTAGGCTACTATACACGTAGATGTTTAGTTTCACAATGACAGAAACAGATCTGGGACCAGGCTTAGGCTACTATACACGTAGATGTTTAGTTTCACAATGACAGAAACAGATCTGGGACCAGGCTTAGGCTACTATACACGTAGATGTTTAGTTTCACAATTACAGAAACAGATCTGGGACCAGGCTTAGGCTACTATACACGTAGATGTTTAGTTTCACAATGACAGAAACAGATCTGGGACCAGGCTTAGGCTACTATACACGTAGATGTTTAGTTTCACAATTACAGAAACAGATCTGGGACCAGGCTTAGGCTACTATACACGTAGATGTTTAGTTTCACAATGACAGAAACAGATCTGGGACCAGGCTTAGGCTACTATACATGTTTTTTCATTTACTTTTCTACTCCACTTCAATGTACAAGCTATAAAGGGATTCCTTAGAAATATCCACTGCAAGGCAGCTCTCATCATGCCTGTCTGATAATGCCTGAACCATCTGTTTCCAACTTTAATCTGTTATCAGATCATCCTCAATCTAAGTCAGTTACAGAGTCCCCAAGAGAAATTCACACCCTCTACTCTGCATTCTATGACAATAATACTTCATTTGGAATTAAGGTTCAGACTTTCCCACCTACTCAATGTGGACAGATGGGGTGGATCAATGTCTGCCTGCCAGTGGGTTGATATTAAATCAACATTGGTCACATGGTGTATCTGAGGAGGTGTCTTGGTGAGGGTGTATGGTCTTCTGAGGTAACTGAGCTGATCTACTGTTGATCACTACCAGACAGACCAGGAGGACGTGAAGCAGCTTATTGTAGCTTGTGTAGATGGAAGTACAATTATTTAGCCTGCCTGGAGTCATTAGCCTGCCTGGAGTCTTTAGCCTGCCTGGAGTCATTAGCCTGCCTGGAGTCATTAGCCTGCCTGGAGTCTTTAGCCTGCCTGGAGTCTTTAGCCTGCCTGGAGTCTTTAGCCTGCCTGGAGTCTTTAGCCTGCCTGAAGTCTTTAGCCTGCCTGGAGTCTTTAGCCTGCCTGGAGTCATTAGCCTGCCTGGAGTCATTAGCCTGCCTGGAGTCATTAGCCTGCCTGGAGTCTTTAGCCTGCCTGGAGTCTTTAGCCTGCCTGGAGTCATTAGCCTGCCTGGAGTCTTTAGCCTGCCTGGAGTCTTTAGCCTGGAGTCTTTAGCCTGCCTGGAGTCTTTAGCCTGGAGTCTTTAGCCTGCCTGGAGTCTTTAGCCTGCCTGGAGTCTTTAGCCTGGAGTCTTTAGCCTGCCTGGAGTCGTTAGCCTGGAGTATTTAGCCTGCCTGAAGTCTTTAGCCTGCCTGGAGTCTTTAGCCTGCCTGGAGTCATTAGCCTGGAGTCTTTAGCCTGCCTGGAGTCTTTAGCCTGCCTGAAGTCTTTAGCCTGCCTGAAGTCTTTAGCCTGCCTGGAGTCTTTAGCCTGCCTGGAGTCTTTAGCCTGCCTGGAGTCTTTAGCCTGCCTGGAGTCTTTAGCCTGCCTGGAGTCATTAGCCTGCCTGGAGTCTTTAGCCTGCCTGGAGTCTTTAGCCTGCCTGGAGTCTTTAGCCTGCCTGGAGTCTTTAGCCTGCCTGGACTCATTAGCCTGCCTGGAGTCTTTAGCCTGCCTGGAGTCTTTAGCCTGGAGTCTTTAGCCTGCCTGGAGTCTTTAGCCTGCCTTACTGTAAGTTGCTCTGGATAAAATTGTCCTCTAAATGACCAAATGCCAAAAACGAATGTGGTACTAGGTGGACCTCTTTTCTACTGGTTCCATTACAACAGGCCAGCTCAATCAACCACAGCTATAGTATCTCATTACAACAGGCCAGCTCAATCAACCACAGCTATAGTATCTCATTACAACAGGCCAGCTCAATCAACCACAGCTATAGTATCTCATTACAACAGGCCAGCTCAATCAACCACAGCTATAGTATCTCATTACAACAGGCCAGCTCAATCAACCACAGCTATAGTATCTCATTACAACAGGCCAGCTCAATCAACCACAGCTATAGTATCTCATTACAACAGGCCAGCTCAATCAACCACAGCTATAGTATCTCATTACAACAGGCCAGCTCAATCAACCACAGCTATAGTATCTCATTACAACAGGCCAGCTCAATCAACCACAGCTATAGTATCTCATTACAACAGGTCAGCTCAATCAACCACAGCTATAGTATCTCATTACAACAGGCCAGCTCAATCAACCACAGCTATAGTATCTCATTACAACAGGCCAGCTCAATCAACCACAGCTATAGTATCTCATTACAACAGGCCAGCTCAATCAACCACAGCTATAGTATCTGATTACAACAGGCCAGCTCAATCAACCACAGCTATAGTATCTCATTACAACCCTGATGTACTAGAGATGGCTGTTTAACAGTCAGTGGTGAAGTATAGAGTACAATACAGTTTATACATAGAGATGAGTGATGCAGATACAGATACATTATTAAAGTGGCCAGTGATTTCTAATCAGTGTCTATAGTCAGCCACCTCTGGTGTGTTAGTGATGGCTGTTTAACAGTCTGATGGCCTTGAGATAGAAGCTGTTTTTCAGTCTCTCGGTCCCATCTTTGATGCTCCTGTACTGACCTCACTTTCTGGATGACAGCGGGGTGAACAGACAGTGGCTCAGGTGGTTGATGTCTTTGATGATCTTTTTTGGCCTTCCTGTGACATCGGGTACTGTAGGTGTCCAGGAGGGCGGGAAATCTGCCCCCCGGTAATGCGTTGGGGAGACCGCACCACCCTCTGGAGAGCTTTGCGGTTATGGGCGGTGCAGTTGCCGTTCCAGGCGGTGATACAGCCCGACAGGATGCTCTCAATTGTGCATCTGTAAAAGTTTGTGATTGTTTTAGGTGTTAAGCCAAATTTCTTCAGCTTCCTGAGGTTGAAGAGGCTCTGTTGCGCCATCTTCACCACACTGTCTGTGTGGGGGACCATTTCAGTTTGTCAGTGAACTTGAAGTTTTCCACCTTCTCCACTGCGGTCCCGTCGATGTGGATAGTGGTGGTGCACCCTCTGCTGTTTCCTGAAGTCCACGATCATCTCCTTAGTTTTGTTGACGTTGAGTGAGAGGTTATTTTCCTGGCACCACACTCCCAGAGCCCTCACCTCCTCCCTGTAGGCTCACCGTTGTTATCTGCAAACTTGATGATTGAGTTGGAGGCGTGCTTGGCCACACAATCATGGGTGAACAGGGAGTACAGGAGGGGGCTGAGCACGCACCCTTGTGGGGCTCTAGTGTTGAGGATCAGCGAAGTGGAGGTGTTGTTTCCTACCTTCACCACCTGGGGGCGGCCCGTCAGGACCCAGTTGCACAGGGTAGGGTTCAGACCCTGGGCCTCGCGCTTAATGATGAGCTTGGAGGGTACTATGGTGTTGAATGCTGAGCTGTAGTCAATAAACAGTATTCTTACATAGGTATTCCTCTTGTCCAGATGGGGCAGTGTGCAGAGTGATGGTGATTGCATCATCTGTGGATCTATTGGGACGGTAAGCAAATTGAAGAGGGTCTAGGGTGTCAGGTAAGGTAGAGGTGATATGATCCTTGACTAGTCTCTCAAAGCACTTCATGATGACAGAGGTCAGTGCTACGGGGCGATAGTCATTACATTCAGTTACCTTTGCCTTCTTGGGTACTTTTTCAGGACACCTTAAAGAGCCACTGATCACACCGACTGGCACATGTTATACTATAGTGACCCCATGTAGATCACACCGACTGGCACATGTTATACTATAGTGACCCCATGTAGATCACACCGACTGGCACATGTTATACTATAGTGACCCCATGTAGATCACACCGACTGGCACATGTTATACTATAGTGACCCCATGTAGATCACACCGACTGGCACATGTTATACTATAGTGACCCCATGTAGATCACACCGACTGGCACATGTTATACTATAGTGACCCCATGTAGATCACACCGACTGGCACATGTTATACTATAGTGACCCCATGTAGATCACACCGACTGGCACATGTTATACTATAGTGACCCCATGTAGATCACACCGACTGGCACATGTTATACTATAGTGACCCCATGTAGATCACACCGACTGGCACATGTTATACTATAGTGACCCCATGTAGATCACACCGACTGGCACATGTTATACTATAGTGACCCCATGTAGATCACACCGACTGGCACATGTTATACTATAGTGACCCCATGGAGATCACACCGACTGGCACATGTTATACTATAGTGACCCCATGTAGATCACACCGACTGGCACATGTTATACTATAGTGACCCCATGTAGATCACACCGACTGGCACATGTTATACTATAGTGACCCCATGTAGATCACACCGACTGGCACATGTTATACTATAGTGACCCCATGTAGATCACACCGACTGGCACATGTTATACTATAGTGACCCCATGTAGATCACACCGACTGGCACATGTTATACTATAGTGACCCCATGTAGATCACACCGACTGGCACATGTTATACTATAGTGACCCCATGTAGATCACACCGACTGGCACATGTTATACTATAGTGACCCCATGTAGATCACACCGACTGGCACATGTTATACTATAGTGACCCCATGTAGATCACACCGACTGGCACATGTTATACTATAGTGACCCCATGTAGATCACACCGACTGGCACATGTTATACTATAGTGACCCCATGTAGATCACACCGACTGGCACATGTTATACTATAGTGACCCCATGTAGATCAGTCGGTAGAGCTTAAAGCCCCAAGGTTGTGGGTTTGATTGACACGGGGTACCAGTATGAAAATGTATGCACTCACTACTGTAGCGTGGGAGAAAAATGTCTTGTCATTGAGAATCAGTGTGGAGGAGGTAATGTTTCCTACCTTCACCACCTGGAGGCGGCCCGTCAGGAAGTCCAGGACCCGGTTGCATAGGGAGGAGTTCAGACCAGGGCTTTGTAATGAGCTTATAGGGCACTATGGTATTGAAGGCCAAGCTGTAGTTGAACAGCATCCTCACATAATGCACTGTATACATTCATTTTGTCCAGGGAGGTTAGGGCAGTGTGAAGTACAGCTGAGATTGCCTTGTCCGTGGATCTGTCAGGGCGGTGGGTGAATTGGAGAGGGTGGAGTTGAGCTACTTTCCCTTTCTTGGTCACAGGGATGATAGTGGACATCTTGAAGTAGGTGGGTATAGCGACCTCAGCTAGGGAGAGACTGAAAATGACTGAAAAAGACTGAAAATGTCAGAGAACACAACAGCACATGCTCTGAGGGCAAGACTAGGGATGCTGCCTGGGCTGGCAGCCTTGCGACGTTTAACCCGTTTGAATGACTTCCATAAGTCCTCAGTGGAGACTTTGAGAGTGGAGCCCAGGTTGTCATTGTGCTCCAATCTTGAGGAAAAGGTGTTTATCTCCTCCAGTAGGGTGGCGTTGGTGTCTTTCTTTTTGTAATCCCTGATGGTTAGGAGCTGCTGGATTCCTCTTCCTCTTTGTCCCTGTACTTGTGTTTCACCATCTTGATTGATCTGCATAGGACGTATTTGTACTGTTTAACCAAACTATTGTCCCCGGTCACCTTGCCCTGTTTATAAGCAGCATCTCTCTGTCAGTTTCCCTACCAGGCTGCTATCAGTTTTTGATTTGGGAATGTTTTGAAAGACACTATCAGCATCACATCATTTATGCCTTTTTTTATGAGTATTCATTGATGTTATCGCCAGATTTGACGAGAAGATTAATGTCAGCTTATTTACCCAAGAAGCATCACCGGCTTTGATGTTTGCTCCCCAGCACACCACTGCAACTACAAGACCATTGTGTCCAATGGTGGTCAAAAATGCTTTTGGGTCAATTGACTTCAAATTTCATATGCACAATTTGGGAAGATTAAACCTGTTTAACGTTTCAAAACCGCCCCTATGACCCCCAATTAAGTCACTTCCTGTAATTGCAGGAATTCAATGTACGGTCTCCTGGAGACATTATTTAACGATGCCCTGAGTTTTCGCCTTTACGTTAGGCGAGGATGGAAGACAGTGATTTTGTGTAACTGCAGGGAGAGAATAGGAATTGAGATCCTTCCTGTTGCCACAGGATGCTGAACCTCAACACAGGGCATTCCGTTAAGATTATGATTGGTTGTGTGCAAGGACGGTTAGCTCATAGTCAACGGGGGCATCATAGTTATGTAAGGGATTCTATGGAAGAAAAAACTTGTTCTCTGTGGGACCAAGGTTTCATTGTGAAGAGTTCATATCACATGGTCAGATGTTGGCTTACATTCATCAGGAACGTCTGTTGATCGATCCCATGCACAAATGTTGTTTCTAGCCTCAACCGCTCTGACGATTTCACGCTAACTCTAACCTGAGCATCATGTCCACTCCCAGCTCAACCCTAGTCCTAACAGTAACTCTAACCTGAGCTTCATGTCCACTCCCAGCTCAACCCTAGTCCTAACAGTAACTCTAACCTGAGCTTCATGTCCACTCCCAGCTCAACCCTAGTCCTAACAGTAACTCTAACCTGAGCTTCATGTCCACTCCCAGCTCAACCCTAGTCCTAACAGTAACTCTAACCTGAGCTTCATGTCCACTCCCAGCTCAACTCTAGTCCTAACAGTAACTCTAACCTGAGCATCGTCCACTCCCAGCTCAACCCTAGTCCTAACAGTAACTCTAACCTGAGCTTCATGTCCACTCCCAGCTCAACCCTAGTCCTAACAGTAACTCTAACCTGAGCTTCATGTACACTCCCAGCTCAACCCTAGTCCTAACAGTAACTCTAACCTGAGCTTCATGTCCACTCCCAGCACAACCCTAGTCCTAACAGTAACTCTAACCTGAGCTTCATGTCCACTCCCAGCACAACCCTAGTCCTAACAGTAACTCTAACCTGAGCATCATGTCCACTCCCAGCTCAACCCTAGTCCTAACAGTAACTCTAACCTGAGCTTCATGTCCACTCCCAGCTCAACCCTAGTCCTAACAGTAATTCTAACTCTATCTGTAAATGATAGATTCAGCTGGTTGATGCTTATCTCTTCCAATTGAGCAGGCTTAGGTCCTTTAACATGTGCAGTAAACTACTGAATACCTTCTACCAGTCTGTGGTGCAGTGGTGTGCTGGGGCGCCAACATAAAGGCTGGTGATGCTTCTCGGGTAAATAAGCTGATCAGGAAGGCTAGCTCTGTTCTGGAGATTAGCCTTGACACTCTAGAGGAGGTGGCGGAGAGACAGATCCTGGCCAAACTGCTGGTTATCATGGACAACGTCACCCACCCTCTGCATGCCATGGTTATGACGCAGAGGAGCACCTTCAGTCAAAGACTCTTTCCCACCACGGTGTGCCAGAGAGCGCTACAGGAGGTCCTTCCTGCTGGCGGCTATTAGACTATTTAATGCCTCACCGGGGTGCCGTGCCGTCGGCAATATAGACCTGGAACTGTTGGGGTGCTAGGACCTAGTTTAACAATTATGCATCCATCCATCTGTGAGTAACTCTGGTCTGTAATCACTCATTCACTCAGGACTTATTTATTCATTCAGGTCTGTATATACATATTCATGTACAGTTGTTATATCATATAACGTGCAATATTGTAAGTAATTCTTGGACTGAACTTATGTAGTCATTCACTCAGGAATGCATATTAGTATCCTGTCATCCTGTCTTTTTTCATTGCTTTTAGCATATCGAATGTGCAATACGTGCATTTATCTGTAATTAAACCCTGCGCACTAAGGACTGTATTTTAAGGGAATTACAATTATTACCCTAAATTATATCATACACACATTTAGCTATTTAAGTATCTCTTCCTGTCATTTACCTGTACAGTTAATGTAACCATGCAAAATATTCACTTACCTGTTCATTTAACCAGTCTGTATATTAACTAAACTATTATTACCCTCACTTATATCATACAGACATTTAGCTATTGAAGTATTTCTCTGGCATCGACCTGTATAGTATAGTTAACCATCCAACATCCACCAATGTATAGTGTACATATTCAGCCAACCACTCATACTATGCAATGTCTTTTTATAGCTTTTTTTGCACTCCAGATATCTATTTCTATACCTTTTCATACTGCCGCTCTATGTATCATGTACCGTGTATCTGTCTTTTGTGTACTTTCGTTGTGGCATTTTGCACCTGCCCTGTGTTTTGTTGTAGCTGCTTGACAATGAAATTTCCCCACCCGGGGATCAATAAAGTACCTATCTATCTATCTATCTATCTATCTATCTATCTATCTATCTATCTATCTATCTATCTATCTATCTATCTATCTATCTATCTATCTATCTATCTATCTATCTATCTATCTATCTATCTATCTATCTATCTATCTATCTATCTATCTATCTATCTATCTATCTATCTATCTATCTATCTATCTATCTATCTATCTATCTATCTATCTATCTATCTATCTATCTATCTATCTATCTATCTATCTATCTATCTATCTATCTATCTATCTATCTATCTATCTATCTATCTATCTATCTATCTATCTATCTATCTATCTATCTATCTATCTATCTATCTATCTATCTATCTATCTATCTATCTATCTATCTATCTATCTATCTATCTATCTATCTATCTATCTATCTATCTATCTATCTATCTATCTATCTATCTATCTATCTATCTATCTATCTATCTATCTATCTATCTATCTATCTATCTATCTATCTATCTATCTATTCTATTTATCCTAAACCAGGACACATAGCAGTATTATTATGAATTGTTCAGCGAAGGAAGAAGATAATTGGTGGGGAACGTTTGACCAAACAAGGACACATCCATCTGACTGATACTGTTCTGTTATGTGTTGAAATATGTCAAGAGGGTTAACTTACTACACACACCCCCCCCCCCCCCCCCCCCCCACACACACACACACACAATGTGTTGTTTTATACTTTACACCAGATAGGTCCAGTGTAATGTGTTGTTTTATACTTTACACCAGATAGGTCCAGTGTAATGTGTTGTTGTATCCCATGGACACCAGATAGGTCCAGTGTAATGTGTTGTATTATCCCATGGACACCAGATAGGTCCAGTGTAATGTGTTGTATTATCCAATGGACACCAGAGAGGTCCATGTTTTAATGGTTTACTGTGGTTAATAATCCTTCTGCTTCCCATTGAGAACATGAGTCTTGGCTCAGAACATACATTCCTGTTCCACTACTAACCCCTGACCTCTGGCCTGTGACCTCTACTCAGTCTTCAACCATTTCTACATATTTGGACAGAGTTGGGTATGAGACTACGCTCTACACATGGCTAGCTATACCCTCCACAGTTCTAAGACCCATTTTTTCTAAGAGTCTAGTGCCAGTATTCCCCCCCAATAAGGGATGATAGCTTTCACCTGAATTCAGTTTTGTAGTCGATGGCGTCTGTCTGTAAAACAGTCAGTGGTGGAAAAAGAACCATATTATCATATATGAGAGAAAAAGTAAAGATACTTTCCTTTAGTAGAAAATGACTCAAGTAAAAGAGAAAATTCTCTAAAACGACATTGGAGGAGGCGGCTTATGGTAGAGAAATTAACATTCAATTCTCTGTCAACAGCTCCGGTGGACATTCCTACAGTCAGCATGCCAGTTGCACGCTCCCTCAAAACATGAGACATCTGTGGCGTTGTGTTGTGTGACAAAACTGCACATTTTAGAGTGGCCTTTTGTGTTACCTGTGTAATTATCATGCTGTTTAATCAGCTTCTTGATATGCCATACCTGTCAGGTGGATGGGTTATCTTGGCAAAGGAGAAATGCTCACTAACAGGGATGTAAACAAATTTGTCCAACATTTTTTTGAGAAATAAGCTTTTTGTGCATATGGAAAATAAAAGGTATCTTTTATTTCAGCTCATGAAACATGGGACCAACACATAATGTTTTCATATTTTTGTTCAGTATACTTCAGGACACCATCCTGTCAGTTCACTGTTCAGGTTACCTGATGTCTTAGATAGGAGCCTGTTGTTCTGTAGTCCTTACATGCTGAGTTATAGACAGACTAGAGAGGCTTGGCATGCTGAGATAGAGGCTGTTACTGACACATTCTAAATGACTCCAATTCACCATGTCTCCCCTGCCGTGCCGCGCCAACTCCCCTGCAGAGCCACGCCATCTCCCCTGCCGTGCCGCGCCATCTCCCCTGCCGTGCCGCGCCAAGCTGTCGTCTAACCATCTGTCATCTCACTCAGGGTGAGACACACACTTGAAGATAAGACCTACTGGACAGAAACATATGGTTGCTTACAGTTCTGCCAACTACTGTATACTACTGATGTGTTAAAAGACACAAATGCATTTGATCCAACCTTTAATAGGAGTATCAGGTAGGGTGCTGTTACAGGGACCTTTAATAGGAGTATCAGGTAGGGTGCTGTGACAGGGACCTTTAATAGGAGTATCAGGTAGGGTGCTGTTACAGGGACCTTTAATAGGAGTATCAGGCAGGGTGCTGTGACAGGGACCTTTAATAGGAGTATCAGGCAGGGTGCTGTGACAGGGACCTTTAATAGGAGTATCAGGTAGGGTGCTGTTACAGGGACCTTTAATAGGAGTATCAGGTAGGGTGCTGTGACAGGGACCTTTAATAGGAGTATCAGGTAGGGTGCTGTTACAGGGACCTTTAATAGGAGTATCAGGTAGGGTGCTGTTACAGGGACCTTTAATAGGAGTATCAGGTAGGGTGCTGTTACAGGGACCTTTAATAGGAGTATCAGGTAGGGTGCTATGACAGGGACCTTTAATAGGAGTATCAGGTAGGGTGCTGTGACAGGGACCTTTAATAGGAGTATCAGGTAGGGTGCTGTTACAGGGACCTTTAATAGGAGTATCAGGTAGGGTGCTGTTACAGGGACCTTTAATAGGAGTATCAGGTAGGGTGCTGTTACAGGGACCTTTAATAGGAGTATCAGGTAGGGTGCTGTTACAGGGACCTTTAATAGGAGTATCGGGTAGGGTGCTGTTACAGGGACCTTTAATAGGAGTATCGGGTAGGGTGCTGTTACAGGGACCTTTAATAGGAGTATCAGGTAGGGTGCTGTTACAGGGACCTTTAATAGGAGTATCAGGTAGGGTGCTGTTACAGGGACCTTTAATAGGAGTATCAGGTAGGGTGCTGTTACAGGGACCTTTAATAGGAGTATCAGGTAGGGTGCTGTTACAGGGACCTTTAATAGGAGTATCAGGTAGGGTGCTATGACAGGGACCTTTAATAGGAGTATCAGGTAGGGTGCTGTGACAGGGACCTTTAATAGGAGTATCAGGTAGGGTGCTGTTACAGGGACCTTTAATAGGAGTATCAGGTAGGGTGCTGTTACAGGGACCTTTAATAGGAGTATCAGGTAGGGTGCTGTTACAGGGACCTTTAATAGGAGTATCAGGTAGGGTGCTGTTACAGGGACCTTTAATAGGAGTATCGGGTAGGGTGCTGTTACAGGGACCTTTAATAGGAGTATCGGGTAGGGTGCTGTTACAGGGACCTTTAATAGGAGTATCAGGTAGGGTGCTGTTACAGGGACCTTTAATAGGAGTATCAGGTAGGGTGCTGTTACAGGGACCTTTAATAGGAGTATCAGGTAGGGTGCTGTTACAGGGACCTTTAATAGGAGTATCAGGTAGGGTGCTGTTTATGGTAAATTGTTGTAAGTATTTCATTATATTGTTTTATTTAACATTAATTTATTTGATTTGAAATCCTTAGTCATCTAATACTAATGAGAAATAAAAGCAAATTTACTTTATGGATCATTAATTACACTAAACAGACTGAAGAAATGAACCACCATAAAGTAAGTGGGTCCAGGAGGCTACAGGCCGCAGTAATAGGTCTGATTGAATATGCACAAGACGGCCCCATACTATGGGAGCCCAGATGTTTCTGGAAGTGGTGTTGGAAGGCCAGTAGGGGGAACCCTTCCCTCTGGTCTTAAGATCAAATCCCAATGCTCAAGGGCAGTGAAAGGGACATTACCCTGTGAGGGTGCCACCAGTGTCCTAGCTACATTTAATGTAAGACCAGAGGTGTTAACCCCAGTGTCCTAGCTACATTTAATGTAAGACTAGAGGTGTTAACCCCAGTGTCCTAGCTACATTTAATGTAAGACTAGAGGTGTTAACCCCAGTGTCCTAGCTACATTTAATGTAAGACCAGAGGTGTTAACCCCAGTGTCCTAGCTACATTTAATGTAAGACCAGAGGTGTTAACCCCAGTGTCCTAGCTACATTTAATGTAAGACCAGAGGTGTTAACCCCAGTGTCCTAGCTACATTTAATGTAAGACCAGAGGTGTTAACCCCAGTGTCCTAGCTACATTTAATGTAAGACTAGAGGTGTTAACCCCAGTGTCCTAGCTACATTTAATGTAAGACCAGAGGTGTTAACCCCAGTGTCCTAGCTACATTTAATGTAAGACTAGAGGTGTTAACCCCAGTGTCCTAGCTACATTTAATGTAAGACTAGAGGTGTTAACCCCAGTGTCCTAGCTACATTTAATGTAAGACCAGAGGTGTTAACCCCAGTGTCCTAGCTACATTTAATGTAAGACTAGAGGTGTTAACCCCAGTGGCCTAGCTACATTTAATGTAAGACTAGAGGTGTTAACCCCAGTGTCCTAGCTACATTTAATGTAAGACTAGAGGTGTTAACCCCAGTGTCCTAGCTACATTTAATGTAAGACCAGAGGTGTTAACCCCAGTGTCCTAGCTACATTTAATGTAAGACTAGAGGTGTTAACCCCAGTGTCCTAGCTACATTTAATGTAAGACTAGAGGTGTTAACCCCAGTGTCCTAGCTACATTTAATGTAAGACTAGAGGTGTTAACCCCAGTGTCCTAGCTACATTTAATGTAAGACTAGAGGTGTTAACCCCAGTGTCCTAGCTACATTTAATGTAAGACCAGAGGTGTTAACCCCAGTGTCCTAGCTACATTTAATGTAAGACTAGAGGTGTTAACCCCAGTGGCCTAGCTACATTTAATGTAAGACTAGAGGTGTTAACCCCAGTGTCCTAGCTACATTTAATGTAAGACTAGAGGTGTTAACCCCAGTGTCCTAGCTACATTTAATGTAAGACCAGAGGTGTTAACCCCAGTGTCCTAGCTACATTTAATGTAAGACTAGAGGTGTTAACCCCAGTGTCCTAGCTACATTTAATGTAAGACTAGAGGTGTTAACCCCAGTGTCCTAGCTACATTTAATGTAAGACCAGAGGTGTTAACCCCAGTGTATGTATATATTATATATATTTACAAACAAAAATATATGGGGGATTGGAAATTATGCAGACAATTACATTGATGGAAGCTACAACCTATCTGCAATATTAAAATGTATCTACCCACTAAAGGGCCCACTCTCTGACCTCTGACCCCCTCCTCCAATGATCATAGGTCCCTCCCTCTGACCTCCTCCTCCAATGATCATAGGTCCCTCCCTCTGACCTCCTCCTCCAATGATCATAGGTCCCTCCCTCTGACCTCCTCCTCCAATGATCATAGGTCCCTCCCTCTGACCTCCTCCTCCAATGATCATAGGTCCCTCCCTCTGACCTCCTCCTCCAATGATCCAAGGTCCCTCCCTCTGACCTCCTCCTCCAATGATCATAGGTCCCTCCCTCTGACCTCCTCCTCCAATGATCATAGGTCCCTCCCTCTGACCTCCTCCTCCAATGATCATAGGTCCCTCCCTCTGACCTCCTCCTCCAATGATCATAGGTCCCTCCCTCTGACCTCCTCCTCCAATGATCATAGGTCCCTCCCTCTGACCTCCTCCTCCAATGATCATAGGTCCCTCCCTCTGACCTCCTCCTCCAATGATCATAGGTCCCTCCCTCTGACCTCCTCCTCCAATGATCCAAGGTCCCTCCCTCTGACCTCCTCCTCCAATGATCATAGGTCCCTCCCTCTGACCTCCTCCTCCAATGATCATAGGTCCCTCCCTCTGACCTCCTCCTCCAATGATCTTTGAGGGAACAGAGGGAACAGTGTCTCACCTTTCATTCTCCAATTAGCTTTGTCATCAGAACCACTTGACATTCTAATTCATCAGAAAAGGACAGAGGGGCCAAGGGGAGAGGAGGGTCCAGTCTGCTTCCTGAATGGCACCCTAATTCCTACAGCCCTATGGGCCCTGGTCTAAAGTTGTGCACTATGTAGGGAATAGGGTGCCATTTGGTCCCAGTCAGCCTGCTGGATGGAGAAATAATGTGTATTTATTATGATGCTGTTAAATCTTCCAAGCTTCAGGGCATCAGTTATAGTCTCATTCATCTTCCATTAGGCTGAGTCCCAAATGGCACCCTATACCCTATGTAGTGCTATTCAAAATGAGTGCTCTATACAGGGAACAAGGTGTCATTTGGCACACTTCTTACTGCACAGAAGATAAGATGTTGGAGCAGACTGATATAGTGATGTCTCCTGTAATAATATGGTCAGTAGGAATACTGTTGATATGGTGATGTCTCCTGTAATAATATGGTCAGTAGGAATACTGTTGATATAGTGATGTCTCCTGTAATAATATGGTCAGTAGGAATACTGTTGATATAGTGATGTCTCCTGTAATAATATGGTCAGTAGGAATACTGTTGATATAGTGATGTCTCCTGTAATAATATGTTCAGTAGGAATACTGTTGATATAGTGATGTCTCCTGTAATAATATGGTCAGTAGGAATACTGTTGATATAGTGATGTCTCCTGTAATTATATGGTCAGTAGGAATACTGTTGATATAGTGATGTCTCCTGTAATTATATGGTCAGTAGGAATACTGTTGATATAGTGATGTCTCCTGTAATAATATGGTCAGTAGGAATACTGTTGATATAGTGATGTCTCCTGTAATTATATGGTCAGTAGGAATACTGTTGATATAGTGATGTCTCCTGTAATAATATGGTCAGTAGGAATACTGTTGATATGGTGATGTCTCCTGTAATAATATGGTCAGTAGGAATACTGTTGATATAGTGATGTCTCCTGTAATAATATGGTCAGTAGGAATACTGTTGATATAGTGATGTCTCCTGTAATTATATGGTCAGTAGGAATACTGTTGATATAGTGATGTCTCCTGTAATAATATGGTCAGTAGGAATACTGTTGATATAGTGATGTCTCCTGTAATTATATGGTCAGTAGGAATACTGTTGATATAGTGATGTCTCCTGTAATAATATGGTCAGTAGGAATACTGTTGATATAGTGATGTCTCCTGTAATTATATGGTCAGTAGGAATACTGTTGATATGGTGATGTCTCCTGTAATAATATGGTCAGTAGGAATACTGTTGATATAGTGATGTCTCCTGTAATAATATGGTCAGTAGGAATACTGTTGATATAGTGATGTCTCCTGTAATTATATGGTCAGTAGGAATACTGTTGATATAGTGATGTCTCCTGTAATAATATGGTCAGTAGGAATACTGTTGATATAGTGATGTCTCCTGTAATTATATGGTCAGTAGGAATACTGTTGATATAGTGATGTCTCCTGTAATAATATGGTCAGTAGGAATACTGTTGATATGGTGATGTCTCCTGTAATAATATGGTCAGTAGGAATACTGTTGATATAGTGATGTCTCCTGTAATAATATGGTCAGTAGGAATACTGTTGATATAGTGATGTCTCCTGTAATTATATGGTCAGTAGGAATACTGTTGATATAGTGATGTCTCCTGTAATAATATGGTCAGTAGGAATACTGTTGATATAGTGATGTCTCCTGTAATAATATGGTCAGTAGGAATACTGTTGATATAGTGATGTCTCCTGTAATAATATGGTCAGTAGGAATACTGTTGATATAGTGATGTCTCCTGTAATTATATGGTCAGTAGGAATACTGTTGATATGGTGATGTCTCCTGTAATAATATGGTCAGTAGGAATACTGTTGATATAGTGATGTCTCCTGTAATAATATGGTCAGTAGGAATACTGTTGATATAGTGATGTCTCCTGTAATTATATGGTCAGTAGGAATACTGTTGATATGGGGATGTCTCCTGTAATAATATGGTCAGTAGGAATACTGTTGATATAGTGATGTCTCCTGTAATAATATGGTCAGTAGGAATACTGTTGATATAGTGATGTCTCCTGTAATAATATGGTCAGTAGGAATACTGTTGATATGGTGATGTCTCCTGTAATAATATGGTCAGTAGGAATACTGTTGATATGGTGATGTCTCCTGTAATAATATGGTCAGTAGGAATACTGTTGATATGGTGATGTCTCCTGTAATAATATGGTCAGTAGGAATACTGTTGATATGGTGATGTCTCCTGTAATAATATGGTCAGTAGGAATACTGTTGATATAGTGATGTCTCCTGTAATAATATGGTCAGTAGGAATACTGTTGATATAGTGATGTCTCCTGTAATAATATGGTCAGTAGGAATACTGTTGATATAGTGATGTCTCCTGTAATAATATGGTCAGTAGGAATACTGTTGATATAGTGATGTCTCCTGTAATAATATGGTCAGTAGGAATACTGTTGATATAGTGATGTCTCCTGTAATTATATGGTCAGTAGGAATACTGTTGATATGGTGATGTCTCCTGTAATAATATGGTCAGTAGGAATACTGCTGTGCGGAATACTGCTGTGCTTTCTGGCTCTCCCATCTGACACTCACCTTCAGATCACAGACTAGGGTTCAGGCCTTTGTGATTTTCTCATTCCATGTGTACGGCCATCTTCAAATATGATGGGCATTTCTATTCCTAAACTCCACCTGCAAGCACTACCAATGTATTATATATACAGTCAGGTCTGCCTGTGTCTGGTTGGGACAGTCATTATATATACAGTCAGGTCTGCCTGTGTCTGGTTGGGACAGTCATTATATATACAGTCAGGTCTGCCTGTGTCTGGTTGGGACAGTCATTATATATACAGTCAGGTCTGCCTGTGTCTGGTTGGGACAGTCATTATATATACAGTCAGGTCTGCCTGTGTCTGGTTGGGACAGTCATTATATATACAGTCAGGTCTGCCTGTGTCTGGTTGGGACAGTCATTATATATACAGTCAGGTCTGCCTGTGTCTGGTTGTGACAGTCATTATATATACAGTCAGGTCTGCCTGTGTCTGGTTGGGACAGTCATTATATATACAGTCAGGTCTGCCTGTGTCTGGTTGTGACAGTCATTATATATACAGTCAGGTCTGCCTGTGTCTGGTTGGGACAGTCATTATATATACAGTCAGGTCTGCCTGTGTCTGGTTGGGACAGTCATTATATGTACAGTCAGGTCTGCCTGTGTCTGGTTGGGACAGTCATTATATATACAGTCAGGTCTGCCTGTGTCTGGTTGGGACAGTCATTATATATACAGTCAGGTCTGCCTGTGTCTGGTTGGGACAGTCATTATATATACAGTCAGGTCTGCCTGTGTCTGGTTGGGACAGTCATTATATATACAGTCAGGTCTGCCTGTGTCTGGTTGGGACAGTCATTATATATACAGTCAGGTCTGCCTGTGTCTGGTTGGGACAGTCATTATATATACAGTCAGGTCTGCCTGTGTCTGGTTGTGACAGTCATTATATATACAGTCAGGTCTGCCTGTGTCTGGTTGGGACAGTCATTATATATACAGTCAGGTCTGCCTGTGTCTGGTTGTGACAGTCATTATATATACAGTCAGGTCTGCCTGTGTCTGGTTGGGACAGTCATTATATATACAGTCAGGTCTGCCTGTGTCTGGTTGGGACAGTCATTATATGTACAGTCAGGTCTGCCTGTGTCTGGTTGGGACAGTCATTATATATACAGTCAGGTCTGCCTGTGTCTGGTTGGGACAGTCATTATATATACAGTCAGGTCTGCCTGTGTCTGGTTGGGACAGTCATTATATATACAGTCAGGTCTGCCTGTGTCTGGTTGGGACAGTCATTATATATACAGTCAGGTCTGCCTGTGTCTGGTTGTGACAGTCATTATATATACAGTCAGGTCTGCCTGTGTCTGGTTGGGACAGTCATTATATATACAGTCAGGTCTGCCTGTGTCTGGTTGGGACAGTCATTATATATACAGTCAGGTCTGCCTGTGTCTGGTTGGGACAGTCATTATATGTACAGTCAGGTCTGCCTGTGTCTGGTTGGGACAGTCATTATATATACAGTCAGGTCTGCCTGTGTCTGGTTGGGACAGTCATTATATATACAGTCAGGTCTGCCTGTGTCTGGTTGGGACAGTCATTATATATACAGTCAGGTCTGCCTGTGTCTGGTTGGGACAGTCATTATATATACAGTCAGGTCTGCCTGTGTCTGGTTGGGACAGTCATTATATGTACAGTCAGGTCTGCCTGTGTCTGGTTGGGACAGTCATTATATATACAGTCAGGTCTGCCTGTGTCTGGTTGGGACAGTCATTATATGTACAGTCAGGTCTGCCTGTGTCTGGTTGGGACAGTCATTATATATACAGTCAGGTCTGCCTGTGTCTGGTTGGGACAGTCATTATATATACAGTCAGGTCTGCCTGTGTCTGGTTGGGACAGTCATTATATGTACAGTCAGGTCTGCCTGTGTCTGGTTGGGACAGTCATTATATGTACAGTCAGGTCTGCCTGTGTCTGGTTGGGACAGTCATTATATATACAGTCAGGTCTGCCTGTGTTTGGTTGGGACAGTCATTATATGTACAGTCAGGTCTGCTTGTGACAGTCATTATATGTACAGTCAGGTCTGCCTGTGACAGTCATTATATGTACAGTCAGGTCTGCCTGTGTCTGGTTGGGACAGTCATTATATATACAGTCAGGTCTGCCTGTGACAGTCATTATATGTAGTCAGGTCTGCCTGTGTCTGGTTGGATACGGAAGGACAGAAGAGCTGACAGCAGGATAAATAGAAAATAGTTGTGGGTCCCTGGCCCCCCCCAGAGATGGACTGATAAAGGGTCCCTGGCCCCCCCAGAGATGGACTGATAAAGGGTCCCTGGCCCCCCAGAGATGGACTGATAAAGGGTCCAAGGCCCCCCAGAGATGGACTGATAAAGGGTCCCTGGCCCCCCCAGAGATGGACTGATAAAGGGTCCCTGGCCCCCCAGAGATGGACTGATAAAGGGTCCAAGGCCCCCCAGAGATGGACTGATAAAGGGTCCCTGGCCCCCCAGAGATGGACTGATAAAGGGTCCCTGGCCCCCCCAGAGATGGACTGATAAAGGGTCCCTGGCCCCCCAGAGATGGAGTGATAAAGGGTCCCTGGCCCCCCAGAGATGGACTGATAAAGGGTCCCTGGCCCCCCAGAGATGGACTGATAAAGGGTCCCTGGCCCCCCAGAGATGGACTGATAAAGGGTCCCTGGCCCCCCCAGAGATGGACTGATAAAGAGTCCCTGGCCCCCCAGAGATGGACTGATAATGGGTACATAGTTGACTTTCAGGCTTACAGAGGCTGCGCTAGCTGAGCTGACACTCACTGGCATGGCAAGAATATTCTCCTCTTCACGCATCAATAAATAATCATTTATTTGTCAAAATCATGCAGATCCATTAATATCTTAGCTTCCCCTTGTACAGCAGTTCACACACAGGTACTCACAACTCTACATGGTACAGTATTATGATGATAGGTTATTTGTCATGGTATTATTGTGAGCTTGGTTTTCAATATTCACTACATGAGTCAAATATTGGACCACCTATTGTCTTAAGTAAGCTGCTGCCCATGATCTGTTATTGCAATGGTTTCACATTATTCTGTATAACAAGTAAGAAATATATTTCAGTTGTAAATTACATGGGAATGGAAGTAGGCAATGGTTTATTAAACAACGGTCATTTTAACCCATTATTATATACTATAACAGAAAGAATATCTCACGGCTGGTGTACATACTGTAGCCTCCTCCCCATTAACACCTGCAAGTGGTTACTAACTACGCCACAACACTAACTTTATTGGCATCTTGATCTGAAACTAAATGGAGCAGGCTTGTATGCTGTTGTCACTTTACATAATGATCTGAAACTAAATGGAGCAGGCTTGTATGCTGTTGTCACTTTACATAATGATCTGAAACAAAATGGAGCAGTCTTGTATGTTGTTGTCACTTTACATAATGATCTGAAACTAAATGGAGCAGGCTTGTATGCTGTTGTCACTTTAAATAATGATCTGAAACAAAATGGAGCAGGCTTGTATGTTGTTGTCACTTTACATAATGATCTGAAACAAAATGGAGCAGGCTTGTATGTTGTTGTCACTTTACATAATGATCTGAAACAAAATGGAGCAGGCTTGTATGTTGTTGTCACTTTACATAATGATCTGAAACAAAATGGAGCAGGCTTGTATGTTGTTGTCACTTTACATAATGATCTGAAACAAAATGGAGCAGGCTTGTATGTTGTTGTCACTTTACATAATGATCTGAAACAAAATGGAGCAGGCTTGTATGTTGTTGTCACTTTACATAATGATCTGAAACTAAATGGAGCAGGCTTGTATGTTGTTGTCACTTTACATAATGATCTGAAACAAAATGGAGTAGGCTTGTATGTTGTTGTCACTTTACATAATGATCTGAAACTAAATGGAGCAGGCTTGTATGTTGTTGTCACTTTACATAATGATCTGAAACAAAATGGAGCAGGCTTGTATGCTGTTGTCACTTTAAATAATGATCTGAAACAAAATGGAGCAGGCTTGTATGTTGTTGTCACTTTACATAATCATCTGAAACTAAATGGAGCAGGCTTGTATGCTGTTGTCACTTTAAATAATGATCTGAAACAAAATGGAGCAGGCTTGTATGTTGTTGTCACTTTACATAATGATCTGAAACTAAATGGAGCAGGCTTGTATGCTGTTGTCACTTTAAATAATGATCTGAAACAAAATGGAGCAGGCTTGTATGCTGTTGTCACTTTAAATAATGATCTGAAACAAAATGGAGCAGGCTTGTATGTTGTTGTCACTTTACATAATGATCTGAAACAAAATGGAGCAGGCTTGTATGTTGTTGTCACTTTACATAATGATCTGAAACAAAATGGAGCAGGCTTGTATGTTGTTGTCACTTTACATAATGATCTGAAACAAAATGGAGCAGGCTTGTATGTTGTTGTCACTTTACATAATGATCTGAAACAAAATGGAGCAGGCTTGTATGTTGTTGTCACTTTACATAATGATCTGAAACTAAATGGAGCAGGCTTGTATGTTGTTGTCACTTTACATAATGATCTGAAACAAAATGGAGCAGGCTTGTATGTTGTTGTCACTTTAAATAATGATCTGAAACAAAATGGAGCAGGCTTGTATGTTGTTGTCACTTTACATAATGATCTGAAACTAAATGGAGCAGGCTTGTATGTTGTTGTCACTTTACATAATGATCTGAAACTAAATGGAGCAGGCTTGTATGCTGTTGTCACTTTACATAATGATCTGAAACTAAATGGAGCAGGCTTGTATGTTGTTGTCACTTTACATAATGATCTGAAACTAAATGGAGCAGGCTTGTATGCTGTTGTCACTTTACATAATGATCTGAAACTAAATGGAGCAGGCTTGTATGCTGTTGTCACTTTACATAATGATCTGAAACTAAATGGAGCAGGCTTGTATGCTGTTGTCACTTTACATAATGATCTGAAACAAAATGGAGCAGGCTTGTATGTTGTTGTCACTTTACATAATGATCTGAAACTAAATGGAGCAGGCTTGTATGTTGTTGTCACTTTACATAATGATCTGAAACTAAATGGAGCAGGCTTGTATGTTGTTGTCACTTTACATAATGATCTGAAACAAAATGGAGCAGGCTTGTATGTTGTTGTCACTTTGAATAATGATCTGAAACAAAATGGAGCAGGCTTGTATGTTGTTGTCACTTTACATAATGATCTGAAACAAAATGGAGCAGGCTTGTATGTTGTTGTCACTTTACATAATGATCTGAAACAAAATGGAGCAGGCTTGTATGTTGTTGTCACTTTACATAATGATCTGAAACAAAATGGAGCAGGCTTGTATGTTGTTGTCACTTTACATAATGATCTGAAACAAAATGGAGCAGACTTGTATGTTGTTGTCACTTTACATAATGATCTGAAACAAAATGGAGCAGGCTTGTATGTTGTTGTCACTTTACATAATGATCTGAAACAAAATGGAGCAGGCTTGTATGTTGTTGTCACTTTACATAATGATCTGAAACAAAATGGAGCAGGCTTGTATGTTGTTGTCACTTTACATAATGATCTGAAACAAAATGGAGCAGGCTTGTATGTTGTTGTCACTTTACATAATGATCTGAAACAAAATGGAGCAGGCTTGTATGTTGTTGTCACTTTACATAATGATCTGAAACAAAATGGAGCAGGCTTGTATGTTGTTGTCACTTTACATAATGATCTGAAACTAAATGGAGCAGGCTTGTATGTTGTTGTCACTTTACATAATGATCTGAAACTAAATGGAGCAGGCTTGTATGTTGTTGTCACTTTACATAATGATCTGAAACAAAATGGAGCAGGCTTGTATGTTGTTGTCACTTTACATAATGATCTGAAACTAAATGGAGCAGGCTTGTATGTTGTTGTCACTTTACATAATGATCTGAAACTAAATGGAGCAGGCTTGTATGTTGTTGTCACTTTACATAATGATCTGAAACTAAATGGAGCAGGCTTGTATGTTGTTGTCACTTTACATAATGATCTGAAACTAAATGGAGCAGGCTTGTATGTTGTTGTCACTTTACATAATGATCTGAAACAAAATGGAGCAGGCTTGTATGTTGTTGTCACTTTACATAATGATCTGAAACAAAATGGAGCAGGCTTGTATGTTGTTGTCACTTTACATAATGATCTGAAACAAAATGGAGCAGGCTTGTATGTTGTTGTCACTTTACATAATGATCTGAAACAAAATGGAGCAGGCTTGTATGTTGTTGTCACTTTACATAATGATCTGAAACAAAATGGAGCAGGCTTGTATGTTGTTGTCACTTTACATAATGATCTGAAACTAAATGGAGCAGGCTTGTATGCTGTTGTCACTTTACATAATGATCTGAAACAAAATGGAGCAGGCTTGTATGTTGTTGTCACTTTACATAATGATCTGAAACAAAATGGAGCAGGCTTGTATGTTGTTGTCACTTTACATAATGATCTGAAACAAAATGGAGCAGGCTTGTATGTTGTTGTCACTTTACATAATGATCTGAAACTAAATGGAGCAGGCTTGTATGTTGTTGTCACTTTACATAATGATCTGAAACAAAATGGAGCAGGATTGTATGTTGTTGTCACTTTACATAATGATCTGAAACTAAATGGAGCAGGCTTGTATGTTGTTGTCACTTTACATAATGATCTGAAACAAAATGGAGCAGGCTTGTATGTTGTTGTCACTTTACATAATGATCTGAAACTAAATGGAGCAGGCTTGTATGTTGTTGTCACTTTACATAATGATATTCCATGAGTCCCTGAATGAGTATTGCTTCAGCTTCAAAATGAGTCAGACACTCTGCGTCCCAAATGGTACACTATTTCCTATATAGTGCACTACTTTTGGCAAAGCACTATGGGCCGTTACCTTATTAATAAAACACAGGTGAGGATGAAAGAAGCAGATAACCCAGTATTATTATTTTATCAGTATTCATGGCTGATGACATGTCTGTAATTTACAATGAAGCCCACAACACCTAAATACTATAGAGATCATCTTAATGAAATCATTTTAAACCTAGACAAAACATTTTGGTTGTGACAAAGATCAATCTGGCGTCCTCTTTATTTCTTAAACTTGTCATTAAACTTGCATAATAAAACATGCAACGAAACATAGACATTTTCTGAGATGTTGTGTGGAACTTGTATATAAAGAGTTAACTCTGTTGCTGTATTGCATAAGAGCAGTAACCCCCCACCCAAAAGAAAAACTGCTAAAAGTGGTGAGAGAACAGTGTCCACAGAGCTCCATATGAAGAAGACCCCATATATATATAAATATCTCCAACACACACGCTCCGTCCACACTGTCTCTCAGACACATCACCCACACACACAAAGACTCCCATCATTATGTCATAAAAGCAGTCTCCACATGGTGTGCTGATGTGTTGATGATGCCATCCAAACATTCCTCTTTTCTCCAGCTTGCATAGCTCTGCTCAGACCCGGCTTGGTAAGGCACAGTTTCCTCATCATGTTCTCTTTGTCCACCCCTCCATCCGCTGGGCCCGCCCTTCATCTCCTGTCATCCAGTATTGTGTACATGTATGTACTGTACAGTACTGTAGCGCATGTCGTTCCTGAGGCGTAGAGGATGAGCAGATGGAGGAGTCCTATGTTCTTCTGGCTATCCCATCCACAAAGCAGTTTGGTTTCAGATGGAGGAGTCCTATGTTCTTCTGGATATCCCATCCACAAAGCAGTTTGGTTTCAGATGGAGGAGTCCTATGTTCTTCTGGATATCCCATCCACAAAGCAGTTTGGTTTCAGATGGAGGAGTCCTATGTTCTTCTGGCTATCCCATCCACAAAGCAGTTTGGTTTCAGATGGAGGAGTCCTATGTTCTTCTGGATATCCCATCCACAAAGCAGTTTGGTTTCAGATGGAGGAGTCCTATGTTCTTCTGGATATCCCATCCACAAAGCAGTTTGGTTTCAGATGGAGGAGTCCTATGTTCTTCTGGATATCCCATCCACAAAGCAGTTTGGTTTCAGATGGAGGAGTCCTCCTCTCCTTTCTTTAGCCTCCTCCCCCATCTTTCCTCCAATCATTGTGTTTGCTTGTCATCAATGTGAATTATTAAAGCAAATGTATAGATGAAGCATTGAGTCCTAAAAGTCCTCAAGTCAAAACACAGCCCTGTGATCCAAATGCACCCAGGAAGGACATACAGTCAATTATCATTATATTATTATGAACAGTGTCTGGAAAGCATTCCTAACAGCGTGGGCTAGCTGACGAAGGACGGAAGGAAGGTGACGAAGCAGCCTTTCATATTGATCAGTAAGAAAGGACGAGTCTCAGAATCTGGATCAATAGATCAGTTGATTCATTGATCAGTTGATTCATTGATCAGTTGATTCATTGATCAGTTGACTCATTGATCAGTTGATTCATTGATCAGTTGATTCATTGATCAGTTGACTCATTGATCAGTTGAGCTGGTCTTCGTATTGTTTGCGGAAACAGTCTCCGGCGGGGAAGAACTCCCAGCACCGTTCCTGGTACATCTTCCACACATACGACTCCTGGAGACAGGGGCGGGGAGGAGAGAGGGGAGGGGAGGATAGAGAGGGGAGAGGGGAGGAGAGAGAGGAGAGAGAGGAGAGAGGGGAGGGGAGGATAGAGAGGAGAGAGGGGAGGGGAGGAGAGAGGAGAGAGGGGAGGGGAGGAGAGGAGAGAGGAGAGAGGGGAGGGGAGGAGAGAGAGGAGAATAGAGAGGAGAGGAGAGGAGAGAGGGGAGGAGAGGAGAGAGAGGAGAGAGGGGAGGATAGAGAGGAGAGAGGAGAGAGGGGAGGATAGAGAGGAGAGAGGGGAGGATAGAGAGGAGAGAGGGGAGGAGAGGAGAGAGAGGAGGAGAGGAGAGAGAGGAGAGAGGGGAGGAGAGGAGAGAGAGGAGAGAGAGGAGGAGAGAGAAGAGAGAGAGGGGAGGAGAGAGGGGAGGAGAGAGAGGAGAGAGGAGAGGGGAGGAGAGAGAGGAGGAGAGAGGAGACAGGGGAGGATAGAGAGGAGAGGAGGAGAGAGAGGAGGATAGAGAGGAAAGAGGAGAGGAGAGGAGAGAGGAGAGAGGGGAGGGGAGGAGAGAGAGGAGAATAGAGAGGAGAGGAGAGGAGAGGAGAGGAGAGGAGAGGAGAGGAGAGGAGAGGAGAGGAGAGGAGAGAGGGGAGGATAGAGAGGAGAGAGGGGAGGAGAGGAGAGAGAGGAGAGAGGGGAGGATAGAGAGGAGAGAGGGGAGGATAGAGAGGAGAGAGGGGAGGAGAGGAGAGAGAGGAGAGAGGGGAGGAGAGGAGAGAGAGGAGAGAGAGGAGGAGAGAGAAGAGAGAGAGGGGAGGAGAGAGGGGAGGAGAGAGAGGAGAGAGGAGAGGGGAGGAGAGAGAGGAGGAGAGAGGAGACAGGGGAGGATAGAGAGGAGAGGAGGAGAGAGAGGAGGATAGAGAGGAAGAGGAGAGGAGAGGAGAGGAGAGGAGAGGAGAGGAGAGGAGAGGAGAGGAGAGGAGAGGAGAGGAGAGGAGGATAGAGAGGAGAGAGGGGAGGAGAGGAGAGAGAGGAGAGAGAGGAGAGAGGAGAGAGAGGAGAGAGGGGAGGATAGAGAGGAGAGAGGGGAGGATAGAGAGGAGAGAGAGGAGAGAGGGGAGGAGAGGAGAGAGAGGAGAGAGAGGAGAGAGAGGAGGAGAGAGAAGAGAGAGAGGGGAGGAGAGAGAGGAGAGAGGAGAGGGGAGGAGAGAGAGGAGAGGAGGAGAGAGGAGAGGAGGAGAGAGAGGAGAGGAGGAGAGAGAGGAGAGAGGGGAGGATAGAGAGGAAAGAGGAGAGGAGAGGAGAGGAGAGGAGAGGAGAGGAGGGGGAAGGAGAGGAGAGGAGAGAGAGGAGAGAGGGGAGAGAGGGG
Organism: Thymallus thymallus; assembly: GCA_023634145.1. Classification (NCBI taxonomy): domain Eukaryota; kingdom Metazoa; phylum Chordata; class Actinopteri; order Salmoniformes; family Salmonidae; genus Thymallus; species Thymallus thymallus. The sequence goes on from CM042389.1 coordinate 1,468,133, forward strand.
AGGGGAGGATAGAGAGGAGGAGAGAGGAGAGAGGGGAGGAGAGAGGAGAGAGGGGAGGGGAGGATAGAGAGGGGAGGGGAGGAGAGAGGAGAGAGGGGAGGGGAGGATAGAGAGGAGAGAGGGGAGGGGAGGAGAGAGAGGAGAATAGAGAGGAGAGGAGAGGAGAGGAGAGAGGGGAGGAGAGGAGAGAGAGGAGAGAGGGGAGGATAGAGAGGAGAGGAGGAGAGAGAGGAGAGAGGGGAGGAGAGAGAGGAGAGAGGAGAGGGGGGGAGAGAGAGGAGAGGAGGAGAGAGGAGACAGGGGAGGATAGAGAGGAGAGGAGGAGAGAGAGGAGAGAGGGGAGGATAGAGAGGAAAGAGGAGAGGAGAGGAGAGGAGAGGAGAGGAGAGGAGAGGAGAGGAGAGGAGAGGAGAGGAGAGGAGAGGAGAGGAGAGGAGAGGGGAGGAGAGGGGAGGGGGGGGGAGAGGAGAGAGAGGAGAGAAGGGAGGAGAGAGAGGAGAGAGGGAAGTGGAGGATAGAGAGGAGAGAGGGGAGAGAGGGGAGGAGAGAGAGGAGAGAGGGGAGGAGAGAGAGGAGAGAGGGGAGGATAGAGAGGAGAGAGAGAGGAGAGGGGAGAGGGGAGGAGAGAGAGGGGTATCAGACAGTTCATTTTGTTTGTATTGGTTGTAGTCATTTCCCTGAGGTCACATGGTTATCTTCTCTACTAATCAAAGTGTGTGTTCAGAGAGTGATGGAGGATAATGCTGATGATTTAACAATTAACAGGTTTTCTCCTCTCCGCAGTGCATAGCTAACCCACTGGGGAGGAGTTACATTGTTGTGTGAGTGAAGGAGGGAAAAGTCTCTTTTTGACTAGAGCCCTATGGGCCACCCTATGGGCCACCCTATGGGCCACCCTATGGGTCACCCTATGGGCCACCCTATGGGCCACCCTATGGGCCACCCTATGGGTCACCCTATGGGCCACCCTATGGGTCACCCTATGGGTCACCCTATGGGCCACCCTATGGGCCACCCTATGGGCCACCCTATGGGCCACCCTATGGGTCACCCTATGGGCCACCCTATGGGTCACCCTATGGGCCACCCTATGGGCCACCCTATGGGCCACCCTATGGGTCACCCTATGGGTCACCCTATGGGCCACCCTATGGGCCACCCTATGGGCCCGGGTCAAAAGGAGTGCACTACATAGATAATAGGATGCCTGGCCTCTTACCTGGCCTGTGTGCTCTGTTTCATCTTTGTTAATGAGATACATCACAAAAAACCTGAAAAGCAGAAAGGCATTTAGAATGAGTGTCACTTCAATCAGACAGATGACAGATAGTTCAACTGTCAACATACAAGTTGTTGTTACTCCAATGTTTGTTAACAAAGTCAACAACCACTGGATAACATGGTTAAACTATCATGTTGATATCATGGATGGTCAGCCCTGGCATCCATAGCTCTGTCTAGGAATTTGACAGTGGTTCCATTTCTCCAGGCCCTTTCCTCAGCTTTATACCAAAACAGAGGTGGGGAGGACACTGGTTATGGTTTCAACTGCTGATTGGAGCTTTAACAGAATGTAGAGCAGAATAAAGCAGGAAATCAGCTGGTTGAATTGTCTCTACCTCCTGATCTTCTCTCTATTCTGCAGGAATATGTGATCAATAGCCTCCTAATGCAACAGAGACATGATCTTAGAAAGAGGAACACTCTCCCCTCTGACAGACTACAGACTCTGGACACTGACTGGAGATGACAGGGTGGATGGATGTCTCTACTCACAGATAGTTGGCCAGGTTGTGCTCCTGCAGGGTGTGCGTTTCGAAGCCATGAGGCACTGTGTCAAAGTAGTCATTTCCTATTCCGCATATGAAGCATTTGGTCTGCAAGAGAAAGACAAGTCTGTATGTGATGCTGTCAGCCGACCTTAACTGCAGCTCCTCATCTCTCTACATGTCCCTCAACACAGGGAAAGACGGCTCATTCATCTCATTTGAATTTCCAACACCAGTGGCTCTGAGGAAAGGCACAGATCCAGAGCATCAGACTGTATAGGACATTGGTTCTCCAACATCTCCTCAGGACCCCAGACGTTTTCCAACATCTCCTCACGACCCTCAGCCATTCTCCAACCTCTCCTCGGGGTCCCCCAGCCATTCCATGTATTTAACTATTCCACAGCTAGCACACTTGATTCAACTTGTCAACTAATCATCAAGCCCTTCACTAGGTCCATCAGGTGAGATCGTTCAGAGCTACTACAAAATTGTGAAACATCTTGGGGTTTGGTGTCAGATATCAGTTATAATTTTCCTGTCAGATTTGTTTGTTTTAACATAAGTCAATAGTTCTTCAGCTGACAATACAATCAATCATTGCTGCTTTGCCTCCCTATGACTAGGAGTCATCTAGCCCTAGTGTCCATGGACACTTTCCCAAATGGCACCCTATTCCCTAGTAGTGCACTACTTTTGACCATGGCCTATAGTGCTCTGGTCAAACGTAGTGCACTATAAAAGGCATAGTGTGTTATTCGGGATACAGCCAATATCATACCACTGTTCAGCATGCAGATTGGTCCTACAGGCTATCATTGTCCTACCACTCTCCTGTTTACCCATGGTCTAAATATTATCTCCCCTTCAGCTGTTGAGTGAGATCTGGACATAGTGGCTCCAGTGGTCTTCCAGTTGGATGAGCTGTTGATCCTCGTTAGAGACACTGTTTGCTCCGCTGTCTTCAGAGAGATCAGCCCCCATATCAGCCAGGCTCCCTGAGCTACGTCAACATCTGAGATCATCTTATCTACCATACATAGGCTTACTGGATCCTATCACAGTATTGTCATGTTTTGACATATATGGTGAATCACTTCAAACTATTTCAGAAAACATGTTTGTTTTGATAGTCTAGTCTAGAGAGAGTAAAACATTTTTTTTTCTGGGAAAGCAAGCTAGGCTTGTCTCTGTTTCAGCACTGTGGGAATATGACTAACTGTTAAACTAGGCTTGTCTCTGTTTCAGCACTGTGGGAATATGACTAACTGTTAAACTAGGCTTGTCTCTGTTTCAGCACTGTGGGAATGTGAATATGACTAACTGTTAAACTAGGCTTGTCTCTGTTTCAGAGCTGTGTGAATATGACTAACTGTTAAACTAGGCTTGTCTCTGTTTCAGAGCTGTGGGAATATGACTAACTGTTAAACTAGGCTTGTCTCTGTTTCAGAGCTGTGGGAATTTTTTACAACAATGTGCTTCGTTGAGCCTCTTTATAATGATGTGCTTCGTTGAGCCTCTTTATAATGATGTGCTTCGTTGAGCCTCTTTATAATGATGTGCTTCGTTGAGCCTCTTTATAATGATGTGCTTCGTTGAGCCTCAACACTGCTGCGTGCTTTGAGTCACACACAATCACAGCTCTGAGAACGTACCTCCATATCCTCCTTCTCTTTATAATGATGTGCTTCGTTGAGCCTCAACACTGCTGCGTGCTTTGAGTCACACACAATCACAGCTCTGAGAACGTACCTCCATATCCTCCTTCACCTGCTCCTGTTGGTCTCTCAGTTCACCAAACGCATCAATTATCAGACCTGGTGGAGGAGAGAAGAAGAAGGAGAAGAAGAAGAAGAAGAAGAAGAAGAAGGAGAAGGAGAAGGAGAAGGAGAAGGAGAAGGAGAAGGAGAAGAAGAAGAAGGAGAAGAAGAAGGAGAAGAAGAAGAAGAAGGAGGAGGAGAAGAAGGAGAAGGAGAAGAAGAAGAAGAAGAAGGAGGAGGAGAAGAAGAAGAAGAAGAAGAAGAAGGAGAAGAAGAAGAAGAAGAAGAAGGAGAAGAAGGACCCTGGATGATGGCCAGGAGGATGACAATGACGAAGAAGAAGAAGGTGATGTCAAAGATGATCCTGTAGATCTCATACTCATCACCCGCAGGATCCTCGATCTGGTCACCGATGCCCCCTCCTGCCCGCACACCCACGTACATGTGGAACATGTAACACTGGATAGAGAGAGGGAGGGAGAGAGCGAGAGAGCGAGAGAGAGAGAGAGAGAGAGAGAGAGAGAGAGAGAGAGAGAGAGAGAGAGAGAGAGAGAGAGAGAGAGAGAGAGAGAGAGAGAGAGAGGGAGAGGGAGAGGGAGAGGGAGAGGGAGAGGGAGAGGGAGAGGGGGAGAGGGAGAGCAAGAGGAGAGGGAGAGAGAGAGAGAGAGAGAGAGAGAGAGAGCAAGAGGGGAGGGAGAGAGAGAGAGAGAGAGGGGGGGGAGAGGGAGAGAGGAGAGGAGAGGGGGGAGGGAGAGGGAGGAGAGAGGGGAGGGGGAGTGGAGGGAGAGAGAGAGGAGGGAGAAAAAGTGAGAGGGGAGGGAAAAAGAGAGAGAGAGAGAGAGGGAGAGAGAGAGGGGAAGGGAGAGGGGGGGGGGAAAGGGGAAGGGAGAGGGGGGGGGGAAGGGGAATGGAGAGAGGGAGAGAGGGGGGAAGGGGACAGAGAGAGAGAGAGACATACAGTACTCACTCCCTTTCATCTGGCCAACATACAGTACAATTGAGGATGTTAATAAGATAGATATGAAGACGAGGACTTCCTTACTGACTTAGAACCTTTGTGCTACCTGGGGGTATCAGATAAAGGGAGAGATCATGCTCAACTCTTTCCTCTTGCAGAAAGACATCAATGAAAGGCTGTGAGAAAAGGCTGTGAGAAAAGGCTGTGAGAAAAGGCTGTGAGAAAAGGCTGTGAGAAAAGGCTGTGAGAAAAGGCTGTGAGAAAAGGCTGTGAGAAAAAGGCTGTGAGAAAAGGCTGTGAGAAAAGCTGTGAGAAAAGGCTGTGAGAAAAGGCTGTGAGAAGCCAACAGCCAGTCAGCATCTAAATGGAAAAGAGGGGTTCCTTTGATGCTAGCTAGGGTCTCTATTCTAACATGTCCTTATTTAGAACCTCCTCTACAGTCTGTCTACGTCCCAAATGGCACTCTATACCCTATACAGAGCGCTACCTTTGACCTGGGCTCTACAGAGCACTATATATGGAACAGGGTGCCATTTGGGACGCAGTCTCTGTCTGTCATGTGTTATTGATGCGTGACACTAATAGCAGACTCCTGTTCAACACATTTATACTGCCATGACACCGTACAAAGCCCTCCATCTCCATAAAAGAGCCCCAGCCAGCCGACCAGCAGAAAATCTCTGAAGGATTTATCCCCACAACCCGGCCCCTAACCCGGCCCCTAACCCGGCCCCTAGCCCGGCCCCTAGCCCGGCCCCTAACCCGGCCCCTAACCCGGCCCCTAGCTAATCCTCTGTCTGCATCCCAAATGGATCCTATTCCCGTTATAGTGCACTCCTTTTGACTGGGCCCTGGTCAACAGTAATGCACTATACAGGGAATAGGATCCATTTGGGACACAACCCTTGTCATCTTCTCCAGAAGAGAAAAGCTTTGTCCCCTTCCTCCAAACCTTTCAGTCCTTAATAGGAAGCAGCAGCAGAGAATGTAGTAATGGAATGTCATGGGTGGCTCGCTCTGGGAGGATTAACACAGAGACACAGAGCATGATGTTACAGTCCCCTGTCTGTCTGTCACTCTGTAGGGGCTAATACAGGCCCTGTCTCCTGTCTGTCTGTCTGTCACTCTGTAGGGGCTAATACAGGCCCTGTCCCCTGTCTGTCTGTCTGTCACTCTGTAGGGGCTAATACAGGCCCTGTCTCCTGTCTGTCTGTCACTCTGTAAGGGCTAATACAGGCCCTGTCCCCTGTCTGTCTGTCACTCTGTAGGGGCTAATACAGGCCCTGTCCCCTGTCTGTCTGTCTGTCTGTCTGTCTGTCTGTCTGTCTGTCTGTCTGTCTGTCTGTCTGTCTGTCTGTCTGTCACTCTGTAGGGGCTAATACAGGCCCTGTCCCCTGTCTGTCTGTCACTCTGTAGGGGCTAATACAGGCCCTGTCCCCTGTCTGTCTGTCTGTCACTCTGTAGGGGCTAATACAGGCCCTGTCCCCTGTCTGTCTGTCTGTCACTCTGTAGGGGCTAATACAGGCCCTGTCTCCTGTCTGTCTGTCACTCTGTAGGGGCTAATACAGGCCCTGTCCCCTGTCTGTCTGTCACTCTGTAGGGGCTAATACAGGCCCTGTCTCCTGTCTGTCTGTCACTCTGTAGGGGCTAATACAGGCCCTGTCTCCTGTCTGTCTGTCACTCTGTAGGGGCTAATACAGGCCCTGTCTCCTGTCTGTCTGTCACTCTGTAGGGGCTAATACAGGCCCTGTCCCCTGTCTGTCTGTCACTCTGTATGGGCTAATACAGGCCCTGTCCCCTGTCTGTCTGTCACTCTGTATGGGCTAATACAGGCCCTGTCCCCTGTCTGTCTATCACTCTGTAGGGGCTAATACAGGCCCTGTCCCCTGTCTGTCTGTCACTCTGTAGGGGCTAATACAGGCCCTGTCTCCTGTCTCCTGTCTGTCTGTCACTCTGTAGGGGCTAATACAGGCCCTGTCCCCTGTCTGTCTGTCACTCTGTAGGGGCTAATACAGGCCCTGTCCCCTGTCTGTCTGTCACTCTGTAGGGGCTAATACAGGCCCTGTCCCCTGTCTGTCTGTCACTCTGTAGGGGCTAATACAGGCCCTGTCTCCTGTCTGTCTGTCACTCTGTAGGGGCTAATACAGGCCCTGTCGTCTGTCTGTCTGTCACTCTGTAGGGGCTAATACAGGCCCTGTCGTCTGTCTGTCTGTCACTCTGTAGGGGCTAATACAGGCCATGTCCCCTGTCTGTCTGTCACTCTGTAGGGGCTAATACAGGCCCTGTCCCCTGTCTGTCTGTCACTCTGTAGGGGCTAATACAGGCCCTGTCCCCTGTCTGTCTGTCACTCTGTATGGGCTAATACAGGCCCTGTCCCCTGTCTGTCTATCACTCTGTAGGGGCTAATACAGGCCATGTCCCCTGTCTGTCTGTCACTCTGTAGGGGCTAATACAGGCCCTGTCCCCTGTCTGTCTGTCACTCTGTAGGGGCTAATACAGGCCCTGTCCCCTGTCTGTCTGTCACTCTGTAGGGGCTAATACAGGCCCTGTCTCCTGTCTGTCTGTCACTCTGTAGGGGCTAATACAGGCCCTGTCTCCTGTCTGTCTGTCACTCTGTAGGGGCTAATACAGGCCCTGTCCCCTGTCTGTCTGTCATTCTGTAGGGGCTAATACAGGCCCTGTCTCCTGTCTGTCTGTCACTCTGTAGGGGCTAATACAGGCCCTGTCTCCTGTCTGTCTGTCACTCTGTAGGGGCTAATACAGGCCCTGTCCCCTGTCTTTCTGTCACTCTGTAAGGGCTAATACAGGCCCTGTCTCCTGTCTGTCTGTCACTCTGTAGGGGCTAATACAGGCCCTGTCTCCTGTCTGTCTGTCACTCTGTAGGGGCTAATACAGGCCCTGTCTCCTGTCTTTCTGTCACTCTGTAGGGGCTAATACAGGCCCTGTCTCCTGTCTGTCTGTCACTCTGTAAGGGCTAATACAGGCCATGTCTGTCTGTCTGTCTGTCTGTCTGTCTGTCTGTCTGTGCTATTAAAACACTGACAACCTGACAGTTACATTATAACACTGACAACCTGACAGTTACATTATAACACTGACAACCTGACAGTTACATTATAACACTGACAACCTGACAGTTACATTATAACACTGACAACCTGACAGTTACATTATAACACTGACAACCTGACAGTTACATTATAACACTGACATCCTGACAGTTACATTATAACACTGACATCCTGACAGTTACATTATAACACTGACATCCTGACAGTTACATTATAACACTGACATCCTGACAGTTACATTATAACACTGACAACCTGACAGTCACATTATAACACTGACATCCTATTACCTATAACCAATTCACTAACTCTAAACTCTTCTCAGACACAACCTGAGTCATTCATTGATGTTTCAACTTATGATAGAACCTATTCAACAGTGATAAGTATGAAAAGTGTTATTGTGTAGTTGATTCTGATGGGCTCTTATGGCGGTGCTCCTGCCAATAAGACCACAACAGATCAACCCCATTACACATTCATTCACTGTTAAATACATTCACTACAATGAGTCCCAAATGGCAACCTAGTAACTATTTAGTGCACTACTTTTGGCCCATAGGACTCCAAAGTAATGCACTATGTAGGGATAGGGTTCCACAGGCCAGATCTTTATTCCATATCCATTACAGCTGGGGATAATTAGACCTGGCCCAGCCAATCAGCAGGCCTTGTTCAGAAGCCACCTTTCTCTCTCTCACAGTATCAGGGAACGCTAGTTAATTAGCAGCTGCATCCCAGCAACTAGTGATTAATTAGCCCTTAGCTTAACGAGCTGCATTTATCACAGCTCTGCCTGCATCTACATAGTAATCAAGTTGCCCTAAAGGAGACGGATATAGAACTGGTGACTGAATGAGGGCAGTGAGGTCAATCACACTTACAGTGACAAACACATTCAGAGATTATATCGTGTGTCACTGCTGATCTAGGATCAGATCCTCATTCTCTATATAATCTGATTCAGTGTCATCTAAAAGCCAAACTGATTGTAGATCAGCACTCCCAGGTTGAGGTTTGACTACTCACTGTGAGCATGTCATCACACTTCATGTCTGGTGTCTCTCCCTCTTCTCCTCTATTGTAGAACTTCCTGAAGAAGTTGAAAGCCACCACGGTGTAGAGATACACCACCACAGCTAGTAGTCCTACTGTCAGAACCAGCTGGAAGGAAGGAAGAGAGAAAGAAAAAGAGAAAGAGAGAGAGAGAAAGAGAGAGAGAAAGAGAGAGAGAGAGAGAGAGAGAGAGAGAGAAAGAGAGAGAGAAAGAAAGAGAAAGAGAGAGAGAGAGAGAGAGAGAGAGAGAGAGAGGTCATTATTAGTGAAGACGTTGAAAGCCACCATGGAAATATATAATTTTATACGAATACAACTGCTCAGAGAAAGAGATTTTGTCTAACAAGTAATACTTTTTCTTCTCAAAAAGGTAGGGGTCAAAATAATTGACATCCCTGTTTTCAATACCTCACTTTGCGAGGATAACGGCACTGAGCCTCAGGAGGCTGAAGAAATTTGTCTTGGCACCTAAAACCCTCACAAACTTTTACAGATGCACAATTGAGAGCATCCTGTCTGGCTGTATCATCGGCTGGTACGGCAACTGCACCGCCCACAACCGCAGGTCTCTCCAAATGGTGGTGCGGTCTGCCCAGCGCATCACTGGGGGCAAACTACCTGCCCTCCAGGAACCCTACTGCACCCGATGTCACAGGAAGGCCAAAAAGATCATCAACCACCCGAGCCACAGACTGTTCACCCCGCTGTCATCCAGAAGGCGAGGTCAGTACAGGTGCATCAAAGCTGGGATCGAGAGACTGAAAAACTGTTTTCTATCTCATCACTAAACAGCCATCACTAGCACATTAGAGGCTGCTGACTATAGACACAGATTAGAAATCACTGGCCACTTTAATAATGGAACACTAGTCACTTTAATAATGTTTACATACTGCTTTACTCATCTCAGATGTATATACTGTATTCTATACTATTCTACTGTATCTTAGTCTATACCGCTCTGACATTGCTTGTCCAAATATCTATCACTGCAGTGTTAATGATAATTTGTAATTTATTTCACCACTATGGCCTATTTATTGTCTTACCTTCCTAATCTTACTGCATTTGCACACTGTACATAGATTCTCTATTGTGTTTTTGACTATGTTTGTTTACTGTGTAACTCTGTGTTGTTTTTGTCGCACTGCTTTGCTTTGTCTTGGCCAGGTCACAGTTGCAAATGAGAACTTGTTCTCAACTGACCTACCTGGTTAAATAAAGGTGAAATAAAACCTACCTGGTTAAATAAAGGTGAAATAAAACAAAAAAATATAAATACCTACAGTAACATCTTGTATCTTTAGACACTGTATGTATCTACAGTAACATATTGTATCTTTAGACACTGTATGTATCTACAGTAACATATTGTATCTTTAGACACTGTATGTATCTACAGTAACATATTGTATCTTTAGACACTGTAGGCACCTACAGTAACATATTGTATCTTTAGACACTGTATGTATCTACAGTAACATATTGTATCTTTAGACACTGTATGTATCTACAGTAACATCTTGTACCTTTAGACACTGTATGTATCTACAGTAACATATTGTATCTTTAGACACTATGTATCTACAGTAACATCCTGTATCTTTAGACACTGTATGTATCTACAGTAACATCTTGTATCTTTAGACACTGTATGTATCTACAGTAACATCTTGTATCTTTAGACACTGTATGCACCTACAGTAACATATTGTATCTTTAGACACTGTATGCACCTACAGTAACATCTTGTATCTTTAGACACTGTATGTATCTACAGTAACATATTGTATCTTTAGACACTGTATGTATCTACAGTAACATATTGTATCTTTAGACACTATGTATCTACAGTAACATCTTGTATCTTTAGACAGTGTATGTATCTACAGTAACATATTGTATCTTTAGACACTGTATGTATCTACAGTAACATATTGTATCTTTAGACACTATGTATCTACAGTAACATCCTGTATCTTTAGACACTGTATGTATCTACAGTAACATATTGTATCTTTAGACACTGTATGTATCTAATGTAACATATTGTATCTTTAGACACTGTATGCACCTATAGTAACATATTGTATCTTTAGACACTGTATGCACCTACAGTAACATATTGTATCTTTAGACACTGTATGTACCTACAGTAACATATTGTATCTTTAGACACTGTATGTATCTACAGTAACATATTGTATCTTTAGACACTGTATGCATCTACAGTAACATCTTGTATCTTTAGACACTGTATGTATCTACAGTAACATCTTGTATCTTTAGACACTATGTATCTGCAGTAACATATTGTATCTTTAGACACTGTATGTATCTACAGTAACATATTGTATCTTTAGACACTGTATGCACCTACAGTAACATCTTGTATCTTTAGACACTGTATGTATCTACAGTAACATCTTGTATCTTTAGACACTGTATGTATCTACAGTAACATATTGTATCTTTAGACACTATGTATCTACAGTAACATCCTGTATCTTTAGACACTGTATGTATCTACAGTAACATATTGTATCTTTAGACACTGTATGCACCTACAGTAACATCTTGTATCTTTAGACACTGTATGCACCTACAGTAACATATTGTATCTTTAGACACTGTATTGCCCTACAGTAACATCTTGTATCTTTAGACACTGTATGCACCTACAGTAACATCTTGTATCTTTAGACACTGTATGCACCTACAGTAACATCTTGTATCTTTAGACACTGTATGCACCTACAGTAACATCTTGTATCTTTAGACACTGTATGTATCTACAGTAACATATTGTATCTTTAGACACTGTATGTATCTACAGTAACATATTGTATCTTTAGACACTATGTATCTACAGTAACATCCTGTATCTTTAGACACTGTATGTATCTACAGTAACACATTGTATCTTTAGACACTGTATGTATCTACAGTAACATATTGTATCTTTAGACACTGTATGTATCTACAGTAACATCTTGTATCTTTAGACACTGTATGTATCTACAGTAACATATTGTATCTTTAGACACTGTATGTACCTACAGTAACATATTGTATCTTTAGACACTGTATGCACCTACAGTAACATATTGTATCTTTAGACACTGTATGCACCTACAGTAACATATTGTATCTTTAGACACTGTATGCACCTACAGTAACATCTTGTATCTTTAGACACTGTATGCACCTACAGTAACATCTTGTATCTTTAGACACTGTATGCACCTACAGTAACATATTGTATCTTTAGACACTGTATGTATCTACAGTAACATATTGTATCTTTAGACACTATGTATCTACAGTAACATCCTGTATCTTTAGACACTGTATGTATCTACAGTAACACATTGTATCTTTAGACACTGTATGTATCTACAGTAACATATTGTATCTTTAGACACTGTATGTATCTACAGTAACATCTTGTATCTTTAGACACTGTATGTATCTACAGTAACATATTGTATCTTTAGACACTGTATGTACCTACAGTAACATATTGTATCTTTAGACACTGTATGCACCTACAGTAACATATTGTATCTTTAGACACTGTATGCACCTACAGTAACATATTGTATCTTTAGACACTGTATGTATCTACAGTAACATATTGTATCTTTAGACACTGTATGTATCTACAGTAACATCTTGTATCTTTAGACACTGTATGCACCTACAGTAACATCTTGTATCTTTAGACACTGTATGCACCTACAGTAACATTTGGGGCGGCAGGTAGCCTAGTGGTTAGAGTGTTAGACCCGAATCCCCGAGCTGACAAGGTAAAAATCTGTCGTTCTGCCCCTAAACAAGGCAGTTAACCCACTGTTCCTAGGCCGTCATTGTAAATAAGAATTTGTTCTTAACTGACTTGCCTAGTAAAATAAAGGTTAAATAAAAAATAAAAAATAAAAACATATTGTATCTTTAGACATTGGTTTGTAGGATACTAAGTAAGTGCAGACATAGCGATAAAGTGAACTGCAGACACAGTACCTGTTTGCCGTTGTGTGTGACAGATGACAGGATGGTGCGGAGGGTCTTGAAGCCCATGGCGATGTCCAGGAGATGAGCAGCAAAGAAGAAGTTGTTGTAGTGACCCAGGATGGACATGGTCATATACCAAGCCAGGTACAGGAACGACTGCAGGGTCAGAGGTCAGGAAGAAGAGTTACAAACAGTGTCTGCTGAATGGTCATGTATTAGTCTATATTAAATAAGCAGTTAAAGTGACTTAGCAGGATGAAAGAAGTCTTTATTTACATTGTCTGTGAAGACGACTCCTAGTTTCCACATCTGGTACTTGACATCTACAGAGTTGAATCTGTAACATATCAGAGAACAGAACATAAACACCATTCATGTTGGGGCGTATTGGTCATGGATCAGCCCCCTGCTGTCACCATCCTGTACACTAATTAGTCATTACTGCTATCTTCCAGCTGAAACACTTAAAACATTAGGAGAGCATCCTTCAAAACACCTCTCACTATATTGGCTTCAGAGGAAGCTTCCTCCATATTAACAACAGAGAGAGAAAGGTGCACATTTAGAAGGTTAATCCCCCTCCAGGTTCTGTCCCCCAGCAGCCCCCTCCAGGCTCTGTCCCCCAGCAGCCCCCTCCAGGCTCTGTCCCCCAGCAGCCCCCTCCAGGCTCTGTCCCCCAGCAGCCCCCTCCAGGTTCTGTCCCCCAGCAGCCCCCTCCAGGCTCTGTCCCCCAGCAGCCCCCTCCAGGCTCTGTCCCCCAGCAGCCCCCTCCAGGCTCTGTCCCCCAGCAGCCCCCTCCAGGCTCTGTCCCCCAGCAGCCCCCTCCAGGTTCTGTCCCCCAGCAGCCCCCTCCAGGCTCTGTCCCCCAGCCCCAGCAGCCCCCTCCAGGCTCTGTCCCCCAGCCACAGCAGCCCCCTCCAGGCTCTGTCCCCCAGCAGCCCCCTCCAGGCTCTGTCCCCCAGCAGCCCCCTCCAGGTTCTGTCCCCCAGCAGCCCCCTCCAGGCTTTGTCCCCCAGCCCCAGCAGCCCCCTCCAGGCTCTGTCCCCCAGCCCCAGCAGCCCCCTCCAGGCTCTGTCCCCCAGCCCCAGCAGCCCCCTCCAGGCTCTGTCCCCCAGCCCCAGCAGCCCCCTCCAGGCTCTGTCCACCAACCCCAGCAGCCCCCTCCAGGCTCTGTCCCCCAGCCCCAGCAGCCCCCTCCAGGCTCTGTCCCCCAGCCCCAGCAGCCCCCTCCAGGCTCTGTCCCCCAGCCCCAGCAGCCCCCTCCAGGCTCTGTCCCCCACCCCCAGCAGCCCCCTCCAGGCTCTGTCCCCCAGCAGCCCCCTCCAGGCTCTGTCCCCAGCAGCCCCCTCCAGGCTCTGTCCCCCAGCAGCCCCCTCCAGGCTCTGTCCCCCACCCCCAGCAGCCCCCTCCAGGCTCTGTCCCCCAGCAGCCCCCTCCAGGTTCTGTCCCCCAGCAGCCCCCTCCAGGCTCTGTCCCCCAGCCCCAGCAGCCCCCTCCAGGCTCTGTCCCCCACCCCCAGCAGCCCCCTCCAGGCTCTGTACCCCAGCAGCCCCCTCCAGGCTCTGTCCCCAGCAGCCCCCTCCAGGCTCTGTCCCCCAGCAGCCCCCTCCAGGTTCTGTCCCCCAGCAGCCCCCTCCAGGCTTTGTCGCCCAGCCCCAGCAGCCCCAGCAGCCCCCTCGAGGCTCTGTCCCCCAGCAGCCCCCTCCAGGTTCTGTCCCCCAGCAGCCCCCTCCAGGCTCTGTCCCCCAGCCCCAGACTCACACTGCAGCTAACGAGCTGTCTTTCTTGGGTTTCTTCTTCTCTGTGGCGTCGCTGAAGTCCAGAGCAGCCTTGTCCATACCCAGCAGCTCACTGATGCGGTCATGACCGTAGAACTCTCCATACTTATCCATTACCTGCAGGGGGAACCACACAGCTTTACTCTACTGTTCTAATATATTCTAAACTGGTTCTAAAATGGTTCTAAACAGGTTCTAAACCGGTAAACAGGGTACTGAGCTAAATGTACTGCATATCATTGAGAGTCTTCAGTGAATATAAATTCAGACCTACCTTCCTCTTCACAAACTTATCCCAGTAGTTGTTTGGAAACGATCTGAAAATCAAAACCAAAGTACATTAGATTACTACATTATCAACATGCTGTCTATACAGAGTACATTATCCACATGCTGTCTATACAGAGTACATTATCAACATGCTGTCTATACAGAGAACATTATCTACCTGCTCAGTCTATACAGAGTACATTATGTACCTGATCAGTCTATACAGAGTACATTATCTACCTGCTCAGTCTATACAGAGTACATTATCTACCTGCTCAGTCTATACAGAGTACATTATCTACCTGCTCAGTCTATACAGAGTACATTATCTACCTGCTCAGCCTATACAGAGTACATTATCTACCTGCTCAGTCTATACAGAGTACATTATCTACCTGCTCAGTCTATACAGAGTACATTATCTACCTGCTCAGTCTATACAGAGTACATTATCTACCTGCTCAGTCTATACAGAGTACATTATCAACATGCTGTCTATACAGAGAACATTATCTACCTGCTCAGTCTATACAGAGTACATTATCTACCTGCTCAGTCTATACAGAGTACATTATCTACCTGCTCAGTCTATACAGAGTACATTATCCAGCTATGAAATGGATTAATGAAAATGTTTTGCCATAAGAATGAATTTCTCTATATCATTAATATATATACAGTAAGTGAAGGAGGATCCAGAGACCTCTAAATCATTAATATATATACAGTAAGTGAAGAAGGATCCAGAGACCTCTATATCATTAATATATATACAGTAAGTGAAGGAGAGATCCAGAGACCTCTATATCATTAATATATATACAGTAAGTGAAGGAGGATCCAGAGACCTCTATATCATTAATATATATACAGTAAGTGAAGGAGGATCCAGAGACCTCTATATCATTAATATATATACAGTAAGTGAAGGAGGATCCAGAGACCTCTATCTCATTAATATATATACAGTAAGTGAAGGAGAGATCCAGAGACCTCTATATCATTAATATATATACAGTAAGTGAAGGAGGATCCAGAGACCTCTATATCATTAATATATATATACAGTAAGTGAAGGAGCGATCCAGAGACCTCTATATCATTAATATATATACAGTAAGTGAAGGAGCGATCCAGAGACCTCTATATCATTAATATATATACAGTAAGTGAAGGAGCGATCCAGAGACCTCTATATCATTAATATATATACAGTAAATGAAGGAGGATCCAGAGACCTCTATATCATTAATATATATACAGTAAGTGAAGGAGGATCCAGAGACCTCTATATCATTAATATATATACAGTAAGTGAAGGAGCGATCCAGAGACCTCTATATCATTAATATATATACAGTAAGTGAAGGAGAGATCCAGAGACCTCTATATCATTAATATATATACAGTAAGTGAAGGAGGATCCAGAGACCTCTATATCATTAATATATATACAGTAAGTGAAGGAGCGATCCAGAGACCTCTATATCATTAATATATATACAGTAAGTGAAGGAGCGATCCAGAGACCTCTATATCATTAATATATATACAGTAAGTGAAGGAGCGATCCAGAGACCTCTATATCATTAATATATATACAGTAAGTGAAGGAGAGATCCAGAGACCTCTATATCATTAATATATATACAGTAAGTGAAGGAGCGATCCAGAGACCTCTATATCATTAATATATATACAGTAAGTGGAAGGAGGATCCAGAGACCTCTATATCATTAATATATATACAGTAAGTGAAGGAGGATCCAGAGACCTCTATATCATTAATATATATACAGTAAGTGAAGGAGCGATCCAGAGACCTCTATATCATTAATATATATACAGTAAGTGAAGGAGCGATCCAGAGACCTCTATATCATTAATATATATACAGTAAGTGAAGGAGAGATCCAGAGACCTCTATATCATTAATATATATACAGTAAGTGAAGGAGGATCCAGAGACCTCTATATCATTAATATAAAAACAGTAAGTGAAGGAGGATCCAGAGACCTCTATATCATTAATATATATACAGTAAGTGAAGGAGGATCCAGAGACCTCTATATCATTAATATATATACAGTAAGTGGAAGGAGGATCCAGAGACCTCTATATCATTAATATATATACAGTAAGTGAAGGAGAGATCCAGAGACCTCTATATCATTAATATATATACAGTAAGTGAAGGAGGATCCAGAGACCTCTATATCATTAATATATATACAGTAAGTGAAGGAGAGATCCAGAGACCTCTATATCATTAATATATATACAGTAAGTGAAGGAGGATCCAGAGACCTCTATATCATTAATATATATACAGTAAGTGAAGGAGGATCCAGAGACCTCTATATCATTAATATATATACAGTAAGTGAAGGAGGATCCAGAGACCTCTATATCATTAATATATATACAGTAAGTGAAGGAGGATCCAGAGACCTCTATATCATTAATATATACACAGTAAGTGAAGGAGGATCCAGAGACCTCTATATCATTAATATATATACAGTAAGTGAAGGAGGATCCAGAGACCTCTATATCATTAATATATACACAGTAAGTGAAGGAGGATCCAGAGACCTCTATATCAGAGGCTGCAGAGTCCAAGCACCTCCACTGCAAGACCAACATCATCGTTAGGTTTGACATTTAAACATTTAGAGGACAATTATCTCAGCCTGTGGCCTCTGTGACCCGGACCATACTGTAAAAGCTGTGCTGTAATAACTAACTGGGTCCCAAATGGCACCCTATTCCCTACATAGTGCACTACCTTTGAGCAGAGCTGGTCAAAAGTAGGGTTCTACTGTTACTAAAGTAGGGTATAAGGTGCTGCTGTGATAATGAACTAAGCAGTAACTAATCAGTAACTAAGCAGTAACTAAGCAGTAACTAAGCAGTAACTAATCAGTAACTAAGCAGTAACTAATCAGTAACTAAGCAGTAACTAATCAGTAACTAAGCAGTAACTAATCAGTAACTAAGCAGTAACTAAGCAGTAACTAATCAGTAACTAAGCAGTAACTAAGCAGTAACTAAGCAGTAACTAAGCAGTAACTAAGCAGTAACTAAGCAGTAACTAAGCAGTATTTAAGCAGTAACTAAGCAGTAACTAAGCAGTAACTAAGCAGTAACAGTGAACTTACCCAGTGTTAATCACTAATCTGTCCCACTGGCCTTTAATGTCATCCTCCGACGGCTGCTCTGTGATGTAGAGCCCATCGAACTCCAGCTTCCTGGCCACCTCCTTCTCACGCTTGAAGATCACCAACGGGACCTGGTGGGTAAATAGGCATGGAGGAAAGATTGATCAGAGAGGTGGAGAACTCTACCTTGAGGCAGTAGTATCCTCCCTTGAGGCAGTTGTATCCTACCTTGAGGCAGTAGTAACAGTAGTATCCTACCGTAAGTCAGTAGTAACAGTAGTATCCTACCTTGAGGCAGTAGTAACAGTAGTATCCTACCTTGAGGCAGTAGTAACAGCAGTATCCTACCTTGAGGCAGTATAACCCTACCTTGAGGCAGTAGTAACCTCCCTTGAGGCAGTAGAACCCTACATTGAGGCAGTAGGATCCTACCTTGAGGCAGTAGTATCCTACCTTGAGGCAGTAGTAACAGTAGTATCCTACCTTAAGGCAGTAGTTTCCTACATAAGCCTACCTTGAGGCAGTAGTAACAGTAGGATTCTACCTTGAGGCAGTAGTAACAGTATTATCCTATCTTGAGGCAGTAGTAACAGTAGTATTCTACCTTGAGGCAGTAGTAACAGTAGGATTCTACCTTGAGGCAGTAGTAACAGTATTATCCTACCTTGAGGCAGTAGTAACAGTATTATCCTACCTTGAGGCAGTAGTAACAGTAGTATCCTACCTTGAGGCAGTAGTAACAGTAGTATCCTACCTTGAGGCAGTAGTAACAGTATTATCCTACCTTGAGGCAGTAGTAACAGTATTATCCTACCTTGAGGCAGTAGTAACAGTATTATCCTACCTTGAGGCAGTAGTAACAGTATTATCCTACCTTGAGGCAGTAGTAACAGTATTATCCTACCTTGAGGCAGTAGTAACAGTATTATCCTACCTTGAGGCAGTAGTAACAGTATTATCCTACCTTGAGGCA
This sequence comes from Thymallus thymallus, assembly GCA_023634145.1. Taxonomy (NCBI): domain Eukaryota; kingdom Metazoa; phylum Chordata; class Actinopteri; order Salmoniformes; family Salmonidae; genus Thymallus; species Thymallus thymallus. The sequence continues at coordinate 1,486,944 of CM042389.1, forward strand.
GTAGTAACAGTATTATCCTACCTTGAGGCAGTAGTAACAGTATTATCCTACCTTGAGGCAGTAGTAACAGTATTATCCTACCTTGAGGCAGTAGTAACAGTAGTATCCTACCTTGAGGCAGTAGTAACAGTATTATCCTACCTTGAGGCAGTAGTAACAGTATTATCCTACCTTGAGGCAGTAGTAACAGTATTATCCTACCTTGAGGCAGTAGTAACAGTATTATCCTACCTTGAGGCAGTAGTAACAGTATTATCCTACCTTGAGGCAGTAGTAACAGTAGTATCCTACCTTGAGGCAGTAGTAACAGTAGTATCCTACCTTGAGGCAGTAGTAACAGTAGTATCCTACCTTGAGGCAGTAGTAACAGTAGTATCCTACCTTGAGGCAGTAGTAACAGTAGTATCCTACCTTGAGGCAGTAGTAACAGTATTATCCTACCTTGAGGCAGTAGTAACAGTATTATCCTACCTTGAGGCAGTAGTAACAGTATTATCCTACCTTGAGGCAGTAGTAACAGTATTATCCTACCTTGAGGCAGTAGTAACAGTATTATCCTACCTTGAGGCAGTAGTAACAGTATTATCCTACCTTGAGGCAGTAGTAACAGTAGTATCCTACCTTGAGGCAGTAGTAACAGTAGTATCCTACCTTGAGGCAGTAGTAACAGTAGTATCCTACCTTGAGGCAGTAGTAACAGTAGTATCCTACCTTGAGGCAGTAGTAACAGTAGTATCCTACCTTGAGGCAGTAGTAACAGTAGTATCCTACCTTGAGGCAGTAGTAACAGTATTATCCTACCTTGAGGCAGTAGTAACAGTATTATCCTACCTTGAGGCAGTAGTAACAGTAGTATCCTACCTTGAGGCAGTAGTAACAGTATTATCCTACCTTGAGGCAGTAGTAACAGTAGTATCCTACCTTGAGGCAGTAGTAACAGTAGTATCCTACCTTGAGGCAGTAGTAACAGTAGTATCCTACCTTGAGGCAGTAGTAACAGTAGTATCCTACCTTGAGGCAGTAGTAACAGTAGTATCCTACCTTGAGGCAGTAGTAACAGTAGTATCCTACCTTGAGGCAGTAGTAACAGTAGTATCCTACCTTGAGGCAGTAGTAACAGTAGTATCCTACCTTGAGGCAGTAGTAACAGTAGTATCCTACCTTGAGGCAGTAGTAACAGTAGTATCCTACCTTGAGGCAGTAGTAACAGTAGTATCCTACCTTGAGGCAGTAGTAACAGTAGTATCCTACCTTGAGGCAGTAGTAACAGTATTATCCTACCTTGAGGCAGTAGTAACAGTAGTATCCTACCTTGAGGCAGTAGTAACAGTATTATCCTACCTTGAGGCAGTAGTAACAGTATTATCCTACCTTGAGGCAGTAGTAACAGTAGTATCCTACCTTGAGGCAGTAGTAACAGTATTATCCTACCTTGAGGCAGTAGTAACAGTAGTATCCTACCTTGAGGCAGTAGTAACAGTAGTATCCTACCTTGAGGCAGTAGTAACAGTAGTATCCTACCTTGAGGCAGTAGTAACAGTAGTATCCTACCTTGAGGCAGTAGTAACAGTATTATCCTACCTTGAGGCAGTAGTAACAGTATTATCCTACCTTGAGGCAGTAGTAACAGTAGTATCCTACCTTGAGGCAGTAGTAACAGTAGGATCCTACCTTGAGGCAGTAGTAACAGTAGTATCCTACCTTGAGGCAGTAGTAACAGTAGTATCCTACCTTGAGGCAGTAGTAACCTATGATACAGCAGAAGGAGATGACAGTGTGTAGGATGGCCAGGATACGTAGGGTGGGCTCCATGTATCCGGTGCTCTCCTCCAGCACAAAGTGGACAAACACAGGGCCTTGCTGGGGGTCTTGGGCCTCCTGGGGGTCACTACTCTCCATCAGGGGGTCCCAACGCACGCTGCTGCCTGACCGGGGACTTTTGCTTTCGGGCATCACCGCTGAGGAGGAGGACACCTGGAGGAGGGAGGGGGAACTATGAGCCATGGCCTCACTCTAAAAGGACTATTCTTTAAACAGTGAGTTGCTGGATCCTCCTGAATATAATACATAGAAAATGTAGAGTTCTATCCATCAAATGTTCTCCCCACCCAGCAACCCTTCAGCAGCATCACCAGCAGTATCTATGGAAGGTACAACGTAGGGCTAGCTAGTTCCAGCAGTATCTATGGATGGTACAACGTAGGGCTAGCTAGTTCCAGCAGTATCTATGGATGGTACAACGTAGGGCTAGCTAGTTCCAGCAGTATCTATGGATGGTACAACGTAGGGCTAGCTAGTTCCAGCAGTATCTATGGATGGTACAACGTAGGGCTAGCTAGTTCCAGCAGTATCTATGGATGGTACAACGTAGGGCTAGCTAGTTCCAGCAGTATCTATGGATGGTACAACGTAGGGCTAGCTAGTTCCAGCAGTATCTATGGATGGTACAACGTAGGGCTAGCTAGTTCCAGCAGTATCTATGGATGGTACAACATAGGGCTAGCTAGTTCCAGCAGTATCTATGGATGGTACAACGTAGGGCTAGCTAGTTCCAGCAGTATCTATGGATGGTACAACGTAGGGCTAGCTAGTTCCAGCAGTATCTATGGATGGTACAACGTAGGGCTAGCTAGTTCCAGCAGTATCTATGGATGGTACAACGTAGGGCTAGCTAGTTCCAGCAGGTTGGGATTACCTTGTAGAAGAGGAGGATGAAGTTGATTGCGAAGGCCACAAACAACGCCAGCATTCTCATGTTGTAGAAGTTCCGAGCAAAATAGTTCTAGAAAAGTCAATCACAACACTGATGAGATGTCTGTGAAGGAGTGTGGCTGTTAGAGTGTGTGGTTGATTTACCAGCAGCCTCCTCTGTGTGTGTTTGTGTGTGTGTCGTACCATCAGCCTCCTCTGTGTGTGTGTGTGTGTGTGTGTGTGTGTATCTGTGTGTGTCTCTGTGTGTGTGTGTGTGTGTGTGTGTGTGTGTGTGTGTGTGTGTGTGTGTGTGTGTGTGTGTGTGTGTGTGTGTGTGTGTGTGTGTGTGTGTGTCTGTGTGTGTGTGTGTGTGTGTGTGTGTGTCATACAAGCTGCCTCCTCTGTGTGTGTGTGTGTGTGTGTGTGTGTGTGTGTGTGTGTGTGTGTGTGTGTGTGTGTGTCGTACCAGCAGCCTCCTCTGATAGGCGATGACCTTCTTCCAGAAGGCAGACTCCTGCATGTCATGCTCTTCAGACTTGGAGGTGTGGTGCTGTCTGACTTTAGCTTTCAGCTTCTCCTCCTTCTTCTTCTTCTTCTCCTCCGTTCTCCTCTCCTCCGTTCTCCTCTCCTCCGTTCTCCTCTCCTCCTGCTTCTCTCCATCCACTCCCCTGGCCAGCAGGAAGAGTCAGTTAACAGACGCAGCAGAGGCAGCACAGTGTTTACAGCTGTTTGCTGTTGCATTCTTTTACATTGTAACAGCGTTGCTCTTCCATGATCAACTGACATATTTCAAATGACCACAGCAGAAGTAACAGAGTAACGGGAACTTGTACATACTCTGCTTTCTCCGGCTCTGACTTAGTCCCTTCCTCTGAGGGGCTCTTGGTCTAAAACAGCAGAAACACACCACATCACAGAACAGCAGCAAACAGCAAGGGGCTGAGCAGCCTTATCAACACAGAGAAGAAACACTCAATCATGGTAATGTGTAGATAATGTGATAGAGTGGTAGGCCAACAATATGGAAACACTAATGTCTCTTCCTGCTGGGAAAACAATGGTCCAGGGAGGAGGGAGGGGGAGAGAGAGACAGAGATAAAGAGATTTATTTGATAGGCTAATTGACATCATTAATGCTAATCTGTAATTTATTTCACCACTATGGCCTATTTATTGTCCTACCTTCCTAACCTTACTGCATTTTGCACTACATTTGCACTCTGTATATAGATTCTCTATTGTGTTTTTGACTGTACGTTTGTTTACTGTATAACTCTGTGTTGTTTTCTGTTGCACTGCTTTGCTTTGTCTTGGCCAGGTCGCAGTTGTAAATGAGAACTTGTTCTCAACTGGCCTACCTGGTTAAATAAAGGTGAAAAAAAATATATAAAAAAAACAAAAATATAACTGTTTGGCCATAATGACCATCGTTATGTTTGGAGGAAAAAGGGGGAGGCTTGCAAGCCGAAGAACACCATCCCAACCGTGAAGCACGGGGGTTGCAGCATCGTGTTGTGGGGGTGCTTTGCTGCAGGAGGGACTGGTGCACTTCACAAAATAGATGGCATCATGAGGAAGGAAAATTATGTGGATATATTGAAGCAACATCTCAAGACATCAGTCAGGAAGTTAAAGCTTGGTCACAAATGAGTCTTCCAAATGGACAATGACCCCAAGCATACTTCCAAAGTTGGCTTAAGGACAACAAAGTCAAGGTATTGGAGTGGCCATCACAAAGCCCTGACCTCAATCCTATAGAACATTTGTGGGCAGAACTGAAAAAGCGTGTGTGAGCAAGGAGGCAAGTAAAGTATGTTCATCTCTAGGAGACAGAACGCGTCTCCTTCCTGAGCGGTATGACGGCTGCCTGGTCCCATGGTGTTTATACTTGCGTACTATTGTTTGTACAGATGAACGTGGTACCTTCAGGCGTTTGGAAATTGCTCCCAAGGATGAACCAGACTTGTGGAGGTCTACAATATATTTTCTATGGTCTTGGCTGATTTTCTGTTGATTTTCCCATGATGTCGAGCAAAGAGGCACTGAGTTTGAAGGTAGGCCTTGAAATACATCCACAGGTACACCTCCAATTGACTCAAATGATGTCAATTAGCCTATCAGAAGCTTCTATAGCCATGACAAACTTCTGACCCACTGGAATTGTGGTATAGTGAATTATAAGTGAAATAATCTGTCTGTAAACAATTGTTGGAATAATTACTTGTGTCATGCACAAAGTAGATGTCCTAACCGACTTGACAAAACTATAGTTTGTTAACATAAAATCTGTGGAGTGGTTGAAAAATTGTGTATGTAAACTTCTGACTTCAACTGTAAGTGAGAATAATAATAGTTTACTTAATATACAGTCTGGTTAAATGAAAAGGTAAAAGGTTTGCATAGTTAAATTAACTGTAAATGTACAGTTAAATGTACAGGTAAGTTCATATTTGCATGGTTACATTAACTGTACA